>QGMI01000047.1:0-86007 GCA_007821535.1 Lachnellula occidentalis | reverse complement strand
CTGGATGCGCGGGGTGGGTGGAGCGTTGGTGCGGGATATTGTGGGCAGGAGGCCGTCGCGGGAGGGCGGCGTGAGGGTGCAGAGTGAGGAGGTGGGGAGGGGGAGGAGGGTGGTGCATGCGTATGGGGCTGGAGGGAGGGGGGTGGAGATTTCCAGGGGCGTAGCGGAACTGGTGGGGGAGTTGGTTGAAGAGGGGAGGGATAGGAAGACAGAGAGAGCTAAGCTGTAGATGTAGTGAGGTTGCGGAGTACATAATGAAAGCAGGAATTCTACTGGATAGCTCTATGCAGAAGGTGAGGCTATGTTGGGATGAATGGTTCAAGTCGTTCCGAACTTTGAAAGTGCGTATGGAAGAAGTTCTCAAGAGTCAAATCCAAAGGCTTCCCCAGTGATCACTTAATCGAGCTTACACTTACTTCTCTTGAATATGAAAAATGTTTCTAGATGCTCAATTATAGGCCAACCTCGGACCTGGTCAATTATACAAATCTCTTCATTCGGCTGTCGGTACAACCCTTCACCATAATGATACAGTACAGATCTTCCCCCAATGCAATGTTAATTCGCTTGTGACCACCCCATAAAATAACGCCCCACCAGCCTATCGTATATCAGCCAAATGCTTGCTCTAAAATACCCTTCAAATGCACCAATCGTTGGCTCATCACAACGTAAACCGACTCTTCCTCCCTCGTTTAGGCTTCTCCTCTTCAATAGCAGCTTCGCTGACTTCCCTAGTTACCGCTCTGCTACCCGTAACACTCCTATTCCGCTTCCTAGCAGTCCGCTCCTCCGCTGGCTTGATAAAACGATGAACAGTCCTATGATCCAAGACCCGTTCCTCGCTATCATTCCGACCTTCCTTATCGGTTTTCGGCCACATGTAGCCATACAGCTTACTATGTCGTTCGCAGCGCGGGCACGAAGAGCGAGTGAAGTAAGCGTTCTCTTGCACGAAGGGTTCCTCGCAAATCTTGCAGTTGATCCAAGCGGATGTGGGGTGTGCAAGAAGGGCGGGAGTCAGGACGTAGTCGCCTGGAATGCGAACAGGTGGTGCGTGGTCTTTGTCCATAATTGGTGTTGAAGCGCGCCTCTTCCTCTTTTTGATGACTGGGCTACCGTACTCACTGTGCTGACTCGACTCGGTTGAATTCTTCTTCTTACTTGCCCTGGTCAAAGTCCTGGGTGTAGTTTCAAGATCAACGTCTTCGAACATTTGGCTCTCAAGATCTGAGAGTGGCGAGCCTTCATCTTCGAGCGCAGGGTGCCGCAATGTAGTTGTGTTGCCAACAAGGATGGTTTCACCGGACTTCGACTGCTCGAGAAGTCCCGGTTGCTCGCGTCCTCTGGGTTTCCTTGCCTTCGGGATGGCAGCAGTGATCACAGATTCCACTACGATAGTGTCATCATCGACGGAGGTCGCATCGGTTCCGTCCTGTTCATCGGTAGTCGACACACTACTATTTCTAGATGTGGAGGACGAACTAGCAGGGGTATCGGCAATCGCAGCAGAGAAGCTCAAGTTCGATTCCTCCAGTTTGACGGGCCTCCCTCTGCCTCTTTTAGCGGGTGGAGGAGGCAGCGTTGTCGCGTCCAGATTAGACTTGGCCATTTCCAGAGAAGCGACAAATGTGGAATCCTGCTCTATCAATTCAGACTCTCTTCGGCGCTTCCGAGATGATAGACTATGTTCCCTTGACATCGACATCGCAGCGTCCGAGTCTTTGCTTGAAATATGGACTTCTACCGTCTGTTTCAAGGGTGATGGGTTGGCTTCTCTCTTTCGCTTTAACGGAGATATACTTGATTCGCGTGATTGGGATCTTCCCAGGGGCGAGTTCGGATTCTTCATTCTAGAAAGTGACCTGGGCGTCCTCTTAAGAACGAGTGGGCGAATATCGACATCTGGTGTGTTGGACTGGTCTCGAGAAGAGTTGACAGAATCAAGTCTTCTTCTCCGACGGAACGAATACCCTTGTCCATCACCTGACGAATCTTCGATTGATAATGTTGGGACATGCTTATTTTCATCGTCGTCTGCTAGGGTCCAGCCGTTCTGGCATTGGTCTTCGCAGGTCTGGCACAAACATTCGCAGTTGTCCTCTCCGAAATAGTTGTCTCCTGGTAAAAGCGTTAGGATGTTGTCTAGCATCAAAATTGAAAAAAACGTACCATAGCTGACAGTAACCTCATCCCCAATTTCAATATCTCTCACCGTAATAATCTCCATCCCAGCACTCCCAGTAGTCATCAACTTTGCATTTGCGCCGCAATCATGATTTGCGAATCTCGCTGGTCCAAGGAACAACGATGCGGACTTATTGCGACTCGAAACCACAATACTAAAGTCCCTCCTGCTCGACTTGATATGCTCCTCCTCCTCCTCCGTCATTATGACTTGAATCCCACACAAATACTTCACCACTTCCCCCTTCTTTATATATCTCCTTGCCGTAACCGCGGCCTCATGTGTGACAACCGTGTAGCGATTCGTACTTGCGACCTCAAAGGGGCAATCCGGGAGATAGATAGCGACATACTTCTTCAAATGCCTCCTGAAATCATCCTTCTCCTTCTCCGTCTTTAGACTCTCCACGAATTTTTTTAGGCCTGGCAAGGCTAGCAATTCCGCCTCGGCTTTCGCGGGGTCTTTGTCGACAATTACGGATTTCTGGAGGATGGACGTTACGTCTTCTTCTCGGATTCTCGCGAGGAGTGGTATGCGCTCTTGTTCTTTCGAATGGAGGTCCAGAAATACACCTTTACTCCAAACATCAGCCCAATTCCTACCAGATCTTCGTACTCAACGTTGACTTACATGGTCTACCAGCGCATCCGTCAAAATATCATCGTAAGCAGCAAGCTGGGCAAGAGTAAGGCGCGCTTTCTTCTGCGGTACTAGTCTCGGCATAGTGGGTCGCAAGTGAGCAATTCGCAAAATCTCTTCCAGTGATAGTATTACAATATCGTGGTCGCGTAGGTAGCAAAGAAGGTCAATCGCGAGGGAACGTGTCGAGTATCGAAGGAGCGACTAAATTCAAACAGATAGAAAGAGTGAATTCTCGACAGATTGGCGCAATAGTGTCCTCGATGCCGTCTATTCACCTCGGAATCAGAAAGGGCGCCGACGCAGCCTCCCTTCTTCTCAGCTCAGCAATGCGCAGTGCAGTGCAGTGTAGTGAGCCAGCCGTTTTTAGGATTCCAGCCGGCCAGGGGTTCGGTATATCAAGGCGAGAGTAGGTACGGTACGGGCCATGCATGCATATAGGTGTAAAAATAGGTATCAGGACAAAGGTAAAAGGAAAATCTAGGTGAACAACATGCCAGTCAAAGTCTACAACCAACCGCGTGTTTCTCCTATCAAGGAGGAGGAGACTCCATTCTCCTCCGAACGGGATGTTGCGTTGTTTAGTTGGATGGCAGGTCAACACAACACGTGCTTGCGAAGCTAGGCTGCAAGTAGCGGCGTGCAGATTGAATTCGTGAAAGCCCGCCGATATCCAGCCCAAGGTATTTTCGGAATAGCCGCAGACAGCTCTCTTGACATGCCCTCGCAATGATACAACTAAAGGTATATCTTGCTGTTGATGTAATGATTTAGTATGGAGCACTGATATTGATCCAGACGATGCTTAATTGCATCGATAACTCGGGCGCCGCCATCGTCGAGTGTGTACAAGTTATGAAGATGAAACGAGCCGCCAAAATCGGTACAGGCTCCCCTCCTCTCTCACCACCTCATACACATGCTGATTGGTGCTGTCTTATAGGTGATCGAATAATAGTCGTCGTCCAGAAGCAGCGAAACTTTGGCCCAGAGTCAGGACCCGGCGCAAGTGTTTCTACATCAGCAGCGAATAAGGTCCGCAGAGGAGATATTAGACACGCAGTAGTGGTACGGACGGTGAAGAAGCTACAGAGGACGGATGGCAGTGTGGTCAAGTTTGACGACAATGCTTGTGTGTTGATCAACAAGGCGGGTGAGCCGATTGGGACGAGATTGAATGGTGAGTCTCGATATATCGGAAGGACCGAGGCGGAAGCTGGCTAATATAACTATAGGTATTGTCGGAACAGAGTTGAGGAAGATGAAGTGGTCGAAGATATTATCACTTGCTCCGATGCATTTGTAGGAATATATACTGTAAAAATCATACGAGGTGTAGCATAGCATAGGGAGAAAGGCGTTTGACTCGTCGGGATGGTATTGAAATGTAGAAACTGTTCCCGTCTATCCTTTTGCTAGTTTGGTTCTTTTCAACTCCATATACGCCGCGTGCTTTCCATGCAGATCCCAAACTCCATAAACCGTATACCGGAAAACAATGCCCGATATCCACTCTGAACAAATCCTGGGTATCATGAGAAGATGTGACCACAGCCACAGCAAACGTAAAAGAGTTTCTGAGATGACCGATTAGCAAGCATTCATCCTCCATGAACAAGGATTCCCACCATTCCTGTCTCCGCAGATCTCTGTTGAGACTGGAAGAACACCGCATCCTCCGTCTTGCACTTGGGGCAAGTCTTATTCGAGCGTGGAAGCTAGATGAGTAGAGGCACACATCAGCAAGCAGTTCAGTTACTGAGAAACAATCTCCGTCACAGAAACAACAGCTTGCTCCACTTCATTCTTGCGCGACTCATCCACTTGCGCGTCTTGTACTCGACCTTCACACATAACCACGCCGCCACACAACAAACAGAGAGGTAGACCCACAGTTGGATCCGACCCAACATCCTGCGTGACACCAGCTGTCTCTCCTACAGCGTTATTGAGCACGTTGCGGAAGACACAGGACGAGGTTGCTTCTTCCGAGTATTGGCATGTGCGACAGGCGAACTGAAGGCGGTGCGTGTCGGGATCTTCTTTGGGGTACAGCATGTTTGAACTATGAGGTTGTTAGTATTGATCCTGAGGTCTGAAAGGGGGATGCGTACCATTCGCTGCAGAATCGGAAGGTGATTTGCTCCATGTTCTTCTTCTGCCCTTCGCCGGAACTGGATGCTGGGGAAGCCATGGCTGCTTTGTCTGCGCGTAGAGTGTCGAAGTTTTCTAGTTATTAGATGTATAGTGCTTGCGATGGGTATTGCAAAGAGGTGGGAATGAGTTTGCGATATGGTGTGTTGTATGTGAGAGTGATTCAGGATGTTGCGCTTGTCTCTCGAGGTCGAATTATTCAGATACCTCTAGAAGCGCGACGAGAAAAAGCGGCGCCATGTCACAGGTTATGTATGAATGCGGCCAGGCCGTTACTGTACAGAGCTTACCCCTGTCGTGCAACAGACACGCTAAACCTTATTTCACCTGTCTTGCACTTGCCTTGCCTTCCCCGCCAAAAAGCTGGTCAGCTGCGATTCCAATTGTTCCTGCAGCTTGGGCGACAGTGAAGAGAAGAGTGTGACCCCCCATCACATCCCATCACTTCAACTCCCAGCCAAATAAGAGAAAGGTGCACCTGGTACAACCTCACCACTCCTGTAAACCTGTAAACACCTTCTACAACATCCTCCTACCAAAATCCACACCTCACACCTTTTCCAACCAACACCACACAAAAATGGTACCGACTCTTCCCCTCTCTTTGTTTACAAGCACCTTTCCCCGCACATAAATACGCAACAACGTTCAAGGACATTACTAACATATAATAATAAGGCTGAGACAGGTCTACCCTCTGGCTGGGAAGTCCGCCACTCGCAATCCAAAAACTTACCCTATTATTTCAACGAGTCACAAAAGCTGTCGAGATGGGAGCCCCCGCAGGGCACAGATACGGAGAAACTCAAAAAGTACATGGCTGAGCACCACAGCGCCCCGGAAGCCCAACCGGGCATGAATGGCAGTGGTAAGATTCGGGCAAGTCATTTGTTGGTCAAGCATCGGGATAGTCGTAGGCCGAGTAGTTGGCGTGAGGTATGTTTTCTCGACTTTCGTCTCATCAAATAGGTGTGATTGTGAATACAAGCACCATGCTGACTGTGTAAATTGCAGGCGGAAATCACACGCACGAAAGAAGAGGCCATGCGCATTATTTCTGACTACGAATCACGTATCAAGAACGGCGAACAGCTCAAAGACCTCGCAAGATCGGAGTCCGACTGCAGCAGTGCTAGAAAAGAAGGAGATCTGGGGTTCTTTGGTAGAGGAGATATGCAAAAAGAGTTTGAAGAGGCTGCGTTTCGGTTGAAGCCTGGTGAAGTCAGCGGGGTTGTGGAGACGGCGTCTGGTTTGCATTTAATCCAGAGACAGGTCTCACCCCACCCCAGTCAGCTGCATGATAAATTATTGCTAATACATCTACAGGATGTTGACTGAAGATTATCAAGATGATTGATGTGATCATGGATAAGTGGATGATGATCAAGGATAAAGAGTGTGTTTATGGGTTGCCTTGATTGCTGGCTAGACTTTGTGGGACTTAGTCGGCTCTTCATATTTCTTGTACGCATCCAAAAAGCTTTTGACTAAAAACAATTGGTAAAAACACTTCTACGAATACAGCTTTCACACTCAAGATTACAGACCGACCAAAGAGTCGATTGCCCTCACGATTGGCGGCACTGATGTCAAAGCTAAAGTTATAATGCCAAACAGGCTCATACTCAAACTCGACAAAGCAGCAGCTCTGGGATCAGTATTCAGCAAAAGTGCCGTTGCAATCGCTGACGAATTGCCCCCAAGGGTTACTCCGCGCGTAACATAGTCATCTGGTACAAATGCGTGTCAGCAGCCGATGCAGGTACGAGGGGTTAGACGACGGATCGACATGTCACTTGATCAATCCCACCAACAAGAGTTCTCATCCTACTGGTCATGTCCCACACCTTCACACCCCCTTGAAGATAAGAAAAAGAATTGAACAACTGACCTTCCGGAATCTTCAACCATTCCAAAACCCGCTGACCAACCAGCACTCCCAAAATGCCGCTCATTATTGCCAGCGCCGCATTCGTATTCACATCACCCCCCAGATTCTTCGTCGCAGGCGTCGCCAACGCCAGCGTCAAGCTCCTACTCGCAAACGCCAGACTGCGTGTTGAGGATATCCCGATGGCGTAGCAGAGTGCTGGGTAGCCGAACAATGATCCAACGGATATGGTTACGTTTGGGATGACGATTGCGAAGAAATGCCTCTTTAGCTCTTTGCGGTAGGAAAACATGGGAAGCGCAAGCGCGACGATACTTGCGTCTAACACGCTGCTGAAGATGTCGCCTGCGCCCGGGATAGGGAGGTGAATGCCGTGCCAGAGGTCAAGGTAGTTTGTGCCGGTCTTGTAGGTGTGCAATGTCTCGAAGAGGGGCGAGCCACGGATCAAGCCGAGGATCCAGATGCCTAGGATCGTGAGAGCGGCGGAGACTAGGACCGGGTGTAGGAATTGGCGGTATCGGGGTGGGAGGGCGAGGGCGGCGAAGTAGGTGAGGACGTTGAATGTTAGTTGGGCGGGCATGGCGTAGCCGGTTGTGTAGTAGATTGGGAGTCCAATGAAGAGGAATATGGTGGCGTAGGTAATTCTGTCAAGGTTTAGGTTGATGAATGCTGCCCACCGCTGAGGGCGGGTGAGGGGAAGAGGTGCCTGTGGTGGTGGGCTGTTTCGTGTAGCTTCCGATGGAATATCGTTCTCTGGTGGGCCCCCCGTTCCTCTGATACGCGTTGGATCCTGTGCTCTTTGAGGTGCAGTTAACTCGTTGGTCATGTCTTCGACTAGATCTGGCGTGGAAGTGCCGGTGGCGAGGCCTGGGGTACTCATACCACTCGGCAGGTTTACTTCAGAGTCTTGCCTACTCCGATTAATATTGGCCAAGGGAATAGCATCGGGCTCATTCCCCATCTCCTCCGCCCGTTGTATGACTGCGCGTTTGGAAGAGCCCATGAGGAGTTGCAAGCCTCTGACTATCCATGCTGTTACTGCTACCATGACGAAGAAACCAATCACTAATAAGACTTAGAACAATAACTCAATAGTAGAGTTGGACTCACAGAAGACTGCTATGATCTTTCCCACCTCGGCACCACTTATTGGGGGACTCAAGGGGAGGAGAACGAAGCTATAATTTTTCTTAGAAGGAAGTGGCGTAATTCAGGAATGATAAAACTCACGATGGAGTGAAGAAGATACTGATCCATCGAAGAGCCCATCCAGCCTAAGCAAATCAATACAAAGTATCTATAGTATTGAGAATAGAACATACTGGCACATCAATGACATTTACAAGAGCCCTTGTCTTGCGATCTCCAAATATCCAATCACATAACATCAATCCGAAGAATAAAAACGACCAAAAGAGCAACAGACGCAGGGAAGGAAACAGAACTAAGTCCAATCAAAGAATCTACACCAAAACATGCAAGAAGCATTATCAAAATTCCAATAGGGACATAGAGCCATGCAGTCACGTTGCGCTGCCATGATAGTTGTGCAACCTGAATATCGTCAGCCTTGTGCATCATCACACTACCAAATATAGACCATACCAACTTCAATGCCTCGAGCCCATCAGACAGAAAACGTCGGAATCCTGAGTTCTCAGCCATATTCTCAAAACAAAAATTTATCAGATGAGAAGATTGTGACTCGAAAAATATGGACTTTCGTCTCAACTCCGGCTCTCGGAGACTTTGCCGAAGAAGGCTGAACCTTTTCAAAACGCGCTACCTGTTTTCTACGCTACCTACGGATAAACAACAACAAGGCGCAACTTCAGCCTTCTACTCTTCATTATGGCAAATATTCTCCTTAATGACCTGACGAAGATACTACGCGACCGTGATATCCCATTTGATCGCGATGCCATCAAGTCTGCGCTCAACGATCCAGAAAGCCAGACCGCTATTCGGGAATGGATGGAGGAATATCTTGCGCCGGAAACTTTACTGACGACAGATGAAGCTACGTTGTAAGGTGTCCTCGAGGTATATACCCGGACGATACTAATATATATCAGATATGCCACACTCTCGAAATCAGGAGAAGCGGAGAGACTTGCGGCACAAGACCTCTCCTCAGTCCAAGGCCTCAACGATGCAGAAATCCAGGATGCGATTGAAGAACTGAAACGATCAACGGCAGCTATCGAGAAACAAAGCGAGGCTTTGAAGTCCCAGCAAAATGCTATGAGTGCTCTGGTAAAGAGTGAAAAGCGTACAAGCCAATCACGGAGCCAGACAAACAGTTCGCAGTTGAAGAAATGGAATGCGCAGAAAGAACATGTCAGCAAAGCAGTACGTTCTTGAAACATGTATGGTATTACTTAAACTGATGGGATTAGATCGAAGAATTGTCTCAAAATCTGGTGTATCAATCTGCCGACCTTGAACAACAGCGTAAGGCTTCGGAGGCAAGTGTCAAGCAGACTGTAGATGACATTCTACGATCCGATGACAAACTTCTTGCCAGTTTACAGAAGCTGGCTAGCGATCTTGATCCTATCCAGTCTGACGATGATACGACGATATCAAGGATCAAGGATCTCTGTGCCAGGTAATTCTTGACCTAAAGACTGGTCTGGCATGTTTACTGATGTCCTGTAGACTTATCAAACACACTGTTGAAGGCATAAGAACCAAACTGGACCGAATCTATCTACATGCTTTACGCAACTCTGCAAGGAGCGAAGAGCCAGATAGCCAAGAGACAACCGACCTACAGGAAGAATTGGAATCCCTTTACTCGGAAATCCTTCCAGTTGCCCAGATGTCCGCCGAGCAACAATTTCTGCAACCGGCACTCAAGGCCATTGCAGCGACTGATGGCCAAGGACAGGAACGAGCAGCCAAAGCTGTTGAATATGTATGCTGCCCTTCCAACATCTCAACCCAGTCCTAACCTCCGCAGATACACGATTGCCTCTTGTACCTTGTAAATCGTATAGAAACCTTTCTAGAACGAGCGGAAGAAAGCCAATGCCACAAAATGGCCACACAATTCGTCCTCGATGCCGCCAAAAAAGAACTCTCCCGCGTCGAAGAAATCCCACGGGCCAGCAGCCCCTCGAAGCTTGAGACCCAGCGAAGACGAACTTCATCTGTCGCTCACTCACCAATACAGACACGGAACAGTCGCCGAAGGTCTTCCGTTCTCGAAAATGACGACGTGGAGCCTGAGCAACAAATCGCGCGGAACCTAGGAATCACGCTGCCATCTGTAGGAGGATCAGAGCAAGCTCGCGCCGACGCACTAGAGAAGAGCCTGTCGGAACGCTTAACGAAGTTGGAGATCCATTCTACGAGTCTGCAATCTACGACAGAATCTTCTATTTCTTCACACTTATTAGACGCTCATCTTACGTTACAGCTATTGCAGGATTCTCTATTGGCTGAATCGCTGTATAGTAAAGTAAGGTTGTTGGATCCGGATATTGAGGCTTCTGTTACTATGTTTGAGCAAGAGATTGAGCATTTACAGGGGAGTTTGGAGGGGGTTGATCTGAGTGTTTTGCAGGAGAGGAATGTGAAGAGGGAGCAGCTTGTTGAGAGGTGGTCACGTTGATACACGGAAACTTGCTTGGTAATCTAGCCTTATGATTGGACCGAGTTCCAAAGTCTAGACTACCTAGATTTACCCTCGGTGTTCTGAATATTGTCTCCTGACAGCTGGTTTAAGGGTCTTAGTAATACATTGGGTTCTTCCACGACGCTATTATTAACCTGCGCAAGAAGTTTGACCCCTAAAGCAAACAAGCCTGTAAGATATAGGAATTACGAGTACGATCCTTCAGCCTCTTACTGTAGAATCTATTATCATCCAATCAGGAATCTCCTTTTGAAAGAACACCAGGTCTACGCATGTAATATCAAGTTACCTGACCACTTACCGTATACTTCCAATCCCAACTCTTTATCCAACAATCACTCTAAAACTGCTACTACAGTGCACCTCCATCTATTCTTAAAAACGATCCGCATGCCGCGGTTCTATCCTAAAGTCACCTGTTAGAGCCTCCCTCGTACTCGTACCCCCCTGCCCGTCAAAAACCAAACGTGGCGCGGGGCGTAGCATGGTATGGCATGACATTTAAAGTTATTTGATCCACATCCACACGCCTTCTCCATTCCACCAAATCACAAGACCCCGAAATCCTCACGCCTCGAAGCTCAGGATCCGTGAACCTATTCCAGAATATATTGCGGAGAATTGCAAACTAAATGTGTATGTCCCTTGTCCTCCGTTCCTACCGAGTGTGCACTGTGTAGAAACGGATTTACGCCGTAGGAAAAACGAGTTTCTTCAACAGGCCATTTATTGTCAGCAATTGCATGTTTTTCGAAGAAAACTGCGCATGTTGTTAGATTTCAAAGCTAACTGGGGGGGCATTTGAATAGAATATGTGTTTGATCCGGTCTTTCAAAAAGGGTTGTCCTGTTCTATTCTATTTTTTCAAATAAATATACATATATCCATTCATACATTCCAGAACCAAAACCAAAAACCGAAAACCCAGATACACATATACTATACACAGATCTGACTATACATACCATACCTACCTATCTACTCATCTACATCAATCAAGCAAACAAACCACACAATGTTCCGCCCAACCACACGCCTCTATATGCGCGCAACGAGGAACCTGAGAGCTGTCACTGTAAGCGACTTTGCCAGTTGAGCCATCCAAGCTTCCTTCCTCCCTTTCCCCTCTCGCATCTCTTACTTCTCCTCTTTTGCTCGGAAAAGAAAGAAGGGAAAGAATCACAACTAACGAAAACGTGATAATGATAGGAACAATCAGCGGGGACAACGAGTATCAAGTTCCAAAAGCTACGAGAGATTCCCGTCGAATGTTACCCACTCGGTACGTTACTTACGTACCTCTTCCAACACCCTGGCCCCCCAAAACGCCCTTTCTTTGCTTGCTTGCTTTCATTCATATCGTATCTATGGAACTGCAACTTGCAACTTGCAACCGTACTTTGATTTCAATTCCCTTTCGAACCTCAAATTCCATATCAGAGTAACGACTAATTCATCCTTCCTTCCCCTCACAGGTGTAATTGTCGGCTTCATGATCAGCTACGGTGTATACGCCATGACGAAAGCCCTCACAGTCGGTGACCCTACGCTCAGGAACCACAGGCAGCTGAAAAACAAGACATGGGAGGAGAAGGAATGAGAAAGGATCAGGATGATCAGCGGAAAGATAAGATAAGAAAGACAAGACAGGTTGGAAGCTGGAAGCATGCTATGGTGTTGAGGTGATTTGGGAGACTGCGTTTTATTGGTATAGCTATTTTTGGCTTTGAGCTTTGAGCGTTGAGCAATTTGATATCCCTGGGCATGAACCGCAAAGAAGACTTGCTCCGAGGGAAAATTTAGATTGCTGTGCATGTGCCAAACGCTTGCGAAACCTAAAAAAAATGTGCGCTGGGGAGTGCGACTACGACCTTTGTGCTTCTCGCAACTTGCGATAAGGAGCAAATTGTTCTGTGCATTTGAACTGTCATAGCGAAGCGCATTTCAAGACTTGTGAAGAAACGTAGTCTGACTGGGTATGCCCTGACTCCACTCCACTTACAACTTGGATATTCTTGATATTTCTTTCGTTGCTAATTCCAAAGCTGGTATCCTTGGTTCATTCATATGGTACGTACAAAAGTTTCGCAGCCTGCGCCTCCAAGTTATCTTGTCTAAGAGTCGTCACATCGCTTTATTCTGCAGTCGTACTTGTCTTCTTACTGCTCGCAGGATTCATCCACGCGAAGGCACTCGCGCCACCCACCGGATTTTCACTCCTAGGAACCTTGGGTATATTCTCCAAGCCAATACGTTTTGACTCCCATCTCAGTGGCACTTTCTCGACCTGCCTTTCCCGCCGAATTTCGCCTTGTGCGGGTGGTTCGTAGGGAGTTCCTGTGCGTGAAATGGAACGGGTAGGGGCGGTTGCTGAGGAGATAGTTTTTGAAGATGGCTTGAGCACTTTCATGCTTCTTCCTCCCCGGGTGGCGCGCTGGTAGCCGCTTGTTGTCTCGGCTTCTTTGGAATTTTCGGCAACGTTGTTTGACCCTTGGCGCCAAGATCCCCATATCCCAGGGGCTGACTCTCGGCGGTTGGAATCTGAGGAATACCGTGGATCTGGTTCTGTTGCTGCGCTTTCTGTTCGGTGTGATTTCTCCGAGTCGGAGAGGTTGCTGGGATGATTCTCGGCTTTTACGCTGGAGGCCTGGTCCGGAGCATTGCTTTCTGATGTAGAAATGGGAGTGAAAGGGGAACGCGGCTCGACGGTCGAGGCGGACAATGGATCTCGTTGAGAAGGGTCCATGGGTTGAATCTTATTTGATAGCGCCGAAGGTGTATCGTGTGCAACTTCAACTTTGGGCTTTGACTCAGTTGGAGTGAAGGAGGCTGCAGTTGCTTTCAATTCGTTCCTCTCCGGGAGTATATTGGCCGTACAGAGATTCTTGAAGGTTGCCTCGTCTTCTGGTCTAACAAATGGAACCGAGAGCTTATTTCGATCATCGCCATACAAGGTCATGAGATTCTGCGAGAACAAGATATCTGCGTTGTGTGAACGAAGAGTATCGCTGCCAACGAATACTCGAATGTGATTCTTGCGATCGGAATAGTTGCGCTGTGCAAGGCCTACGA
This sequence comes from Lachnellula occidentalis, assembly GCA_007821535.1. Classification (NCBI taxonomy): domain Eukaryota; kingdom Fungi; phylum Ascomycota; class Leotiomycetes; order Helotiales; family Lachnaceae; genus Lachnellula; species Lachnellula occidentalis. Next base: position 72,420 of record QGMI01000047.1, on the reverse strand, counting down.
TCTCAAAATCAACCGTGAGAGTGGGAAGTTGCGGCGCGGGGCTGTGAGAACTAGAGGATGGATGAGTTATAATGGCTTCGGGCAGATATATTGGGAGTCTGATGGTATGACGACCGGTGGGATCTTTCTGAATCTGATCTAGCAACCCGAGCTCCTTGACCAAGCTGAAGTCAAGTACCGACCTTTGAGAGCCGGTACAGATATCAGCATAAAGAAGTGCACTATGTGAGAAATTCGTCGTTAGCCAACAGCGAATGATCGAAGGCACTGGTCCGAGAATGAATAGTCCTGGCGGCGGATCAGGGATGTCGAGTGGAGAATCATCGTCTTGGTCGCCTATAATGAAATTGGTATCTAGTCCAAGACTGCTCGTTCTTCCAGACGGGACAGAATGCATCGAATGCACGGAGTGGCCAGCCGAGCTATGTCTTCCATCTGACTTGTGTGAGAGTGAACGCTCCATCATAGGATGACTACCAAAGGCACTGCTAGGACGTACCGGGCCGAATTCTCCAGAATTACTAGAACTCTGAGCCCAATTTGAGCCTTGTATTGCGCTGATGTCAAATCGAACACTATTGGCCCGTGATGCTCCACGTCTGACGGGCTCTTCATCTGCTTCTAGCCGTAGACTCCCAAGCATATTTTGTCCCTGTTCATCATCAAAGTCATCGAAGACGTCTGTGGATGGATTCTGAATGGGTCCTGTTCAGAAGCTTGTCAGTGTATTGTTCTCATATGGGAAGTTCACTTGGAAATTACCTTGCTGAGGAGTGCCGCTCAAGATACCAGGAAATGGGGATCCAGTGCCCCAGACAGACTTGAGGGCAGCATCATCTGCCTGACGTTTCTCCAATCTTAAAAGCCGGTCTGCGTGATTGATTTGTACAGCTTGGACATGCTTGACATCCATCTGAACATGATATAATTCTTCTCGAGATGGCGTAAACTGTGAATCCATGCCCGGGCTCTTGTTTGTTCCCTGAAAGAGCAGGTCTTGTTCAAGTCCAACGACGCGGTCGCCTGGGCCAATGCAAATGAATGAGAGGTCAAGGGTAATTGTGGCTGGAGAATGTTCCTCCTGGACGAGATGTACAGTACTCCCTGGATGAGTAGAGGATGATTATCTCGTCGCCCCACTATTCTGAATTTCCATGGGCTGCTGTGACAAGTTGGTGACTGTACCACCTCTTGACCAGCAAGTTCCACCAGTATCAGGCTGCAGAGCGACTCGTCGGATGATGCCCTGCGCTCGCAATGCTCACGAATTCCACCTCCACCACCGCATCGACCTGCGACCGCCGGTCACTGCGCGCGTGTGCGACACCGAGAAGATTGCAATGTGTTTCTTGAGTTATGGCGCGGTGATGGTTGTCCGTCGGGTTTGGGGATCTAGGGAGATTTGATCGCAAGAGGATCAACAGGTCGTGAAAGAGAGGTTGGAACAGTGTAGTAGCTCTCGACAATTGGAGTCCCGGGAGATATATGCTGAGTTCGGGATGGCAGATTGGAATGTAGAAGTGACCGGTACTGAAGTAGAAGCTCAAATGATCCGTTTGCTCAATCTGGAGTTGGAGATGTGATGTGACCGTGCTGTTGATCCGTAATCAAGGGTCCCAAGACCGGAGATATTGCTGGCGGATCTCGTTCTTCGCGTAGATGAAGATGGCTGATGGTGAATGTTACTTTGAACAAGACGCGTGCAGATGCAAAATCCTGTTCAGGTAGTAGTGTGTTGTGGGAGAGAAGAGCTGGTGAACAGAAAGGAGTGGAAGTGGCCCTATATCTAGCGGCTCTAACCCCGGAATAAACTAACATATGCAGGGAATGTGACGCAAACGCGGGCAGCCAGGACCCTAGAAATCATTACTTCAAAAAACAATATCCTGTCAAATTCTTTGCTTTATTGCTGAATTTTAGAGGTTTCAGCGAGCTCCCGATAATATAGCAATGCGGAGGTTGGATTCTATTGGATGATCTTGGTCTCTATCGCGTATACAGATCCCTGGTCTTCAACCCTCTCTAATCCCTGCAAGGACGTTGCTGGTACGCCATTAACTCCTACGGAGGTATAGTGTTTTACGGCCTTCTCCATAAAAAGCCCCATGCTTCTTAAGCCTCTTCGAAAGTTACTGGGCGGCCTCTCCGTGGATGAACAGAGTTGCCGAATAATGTCCCCAAGTTTTGGTGGTACATTATTCATCCACTTATTTCATTCACTGCCACCTACTTGTGTCCATTATTGGGAAGGTGCAACAGACCAGTGACTACAAGCTATCAGCAATGACCATTCTCCAGGAGACAATACTCACGGAAAGATCCACGAAGGATCATCCATTGGTTCCCCCGCCCAGTCCTTCCCAACCACCGGCAAAACCTCATCAAGGAAGACTTTATATCCTGCTCCCGTAAGATGAAGGCCATCCACCACCAGCTTTCGTAGACCCTCACTATCACCCTTATCCTTTGACCCTAACAAACCCCCTTCTTCCACAAAACCAGGAGTCAATCTAGCGCCTTCCTTCATCAGAGCAGCCCAAAGATCAATCAGGATGACTCCTTGATCCTTGTACTCTTCCGCAATTTCCCTCACAGCTTTGACGTACTGCTCGGTGTAGCTTTGACGTCTGGTCAGAGCTGGGTGGCCTCTTTTCAAGTCTTCAGCTTCAAGATGGACTTCGTTGAGAGGGGGTGGCGTGACTAGGAGAATAGTGGGATTGTGAGCCTTGACTGACTCGTGATTCAGGATCGCGTGCATGTTCTTGCGGTATTGATCCAGTGGGACATGCTGTTTGGTGGGACAATTTGGGAGACATGCATCATTGGAGCCGAAGAGGAGAAGTAGGTAGTCTACCTTGGCGGAAGAGGGAGATGGGACAAGACGGTCCAAAATGACCTTTGCTTGGTTGGTATTGTAGCCGCTTAAGCCTCTGGGGAGAATGGTCAATATGATTTATTCATTACAGTATGGGAGAGACAAACCTATTAATGACATCTAGTCTTCTTTGGACATGCTCTGAAAGTCCTGCTCCAAAAGAGAAACCATCGTTGGTGAAACTGGTGAATTGGATAATGGAGTCTCCAATCAAGAGAAACTGAGGATACTTCTTGTCTGCCATCGTGCTGGTTGGCGAGGCTGGGCAGATGGGAACTGATGGAAGGATACCCAGATTTGAATGTCGAAATGCTCCTTTGGAGTTGGATATAGGTACCTAGGTACGAGTACCTATCTACCTAGGTATGTAGACCAATAAATGCTTCACCGCCCGTCCGCTTATTGCGGTAGCTTAAGTATATGCAGGTTGCCTCTTCAGGATGGACCCTGAATCGTGGGGTGGCAGAATGAACCTAAAATGGTGTTTAGCAGCCGGGCTTGTACTGTATGACCTCTGAAGCAATCCAGACCTTGAAAGACGTACTCGAAGTGAGCTGACTGGATGATTTGGTGGATCTATAGGCGACAGGGCGACACCCAGGAGAAATGCCACTGCCCCGTGATTGTCGTACAGAGCATGTGCACATTCAGTGGGAACACTGCATCATGTGGGGTGTGGAGTCGCAAGCCACACCCGTCCTATTGTGAATCACAGGCAACATGCACCGATATTTGCTTGTTTGCTGTCGTGTTCCAATAATTCCCATCTTCCTGATCGGGAGTTTATATAGACATTTTGCCGTAAATAATGGCATTATTTGTAAAAGACGTAGCTGCCCTGCTACCCACCTTTCCACATCCATGTGTTGATCGTTCTTGGCGCAGCCCTCACTCCTCCAAGTCAGTCGGCTTTGTCCAAACCAGCCGACTACATCCCACCACTGCACTTTCTATCTACGGATACTACATGAATCCGCCATAAACCCCTCCTCCTGCCCGATGGCTTCTTCTTCTTCTCCCGTCAAACGGAAGAAGACATGGAGTGGTCTCGCCATGACTTCCGCAAACCCCAACTCCAACCCCGATTCCACCGAATCCTCGAATCCACCCTCACCGACACAACGCTCTTCGGACCTCTCGCATTCCCTGAGTAGTCTTGTTAGTAACAACGAGAGGACTCCTCTTCTGCGAGGTGGATCTCATTCACGGCTTCGACCCCACACTGCTGCTGCTTCAGGGACCAACACTGCCAGCGGGTCTCGTCTGTCAAGACGCCAAAGTTTCAATGGTATGTCCAGACAACAGACCGACTTGGCCACTCCCCACCTTCTAAAGTAGCTTCCGCAACTAACCACACTCTTACTTTTAGGGAGCCTTCACCCAAAACACCACAGCCGTGCTGGGTCTTTGGGATCACGGCTAATCGGTGCCTTAACAAAGAAAGATTCGATGGGAGAGTCGAAGCACAGCCTCTTCTCCGACGACCGAGTATGGTACGATCAGTTTACGTCTACAGACTGGGTCCACGATAGTATCGCCGATGCGTATCGAGTTAAAGCTTTGAGGAGTCGGAAGGATGTACGCGGGCGTATCAAGGCCGCCTTTGATGGTACGCAGGGATGGATTTTGAGTGCGCTGGTGGGCTTCCTTACGGCTTTCGTGGCGTATGCTGTGGATGTGTCGGAGGCTCCTTTTTTTGACTGGAAAGATGGGTATTGCCACAAGGGATTCTTTTTGAGTGAGAAGGTATGTCAGATCGTTTTTCCTTTTACCAGGCTGTGGTTCTATGGGGGCACCCGACTATTAGTCGTACTGGAAATTCCGAATCAACCAACATGACACATAACTCATCTCTTCAACAACGATGTTGAGTCATTTCCTGGGGACGGAGATATCAGCCAAAACTCTATGATGCAGTGGGACATATGATATCGGTCCAACATGGCTAATTGAAATAATAGAGGTGCTGTCCACAAGGAGGACGCTGCTCTTCATGGAAAGCTTGGTCCAACTACATCCAAATCCCTCATGTGGAGGAACAGATAGTCGAGTTTGTGATCTTTGTAATTCTGGTTGTTTTCTTCTCAACTACGGCTTGTCTGTTGACTCTTACAACCAAAACTGTCGTACCATCCACTTACCATATCTCCACGCTTGATGAGAACCTAGCTGCCATATCCAGGAAACCAGTCGAGGTGCAAGTGGATGGCACCGCCAGTCCGAACTCGAAACCAGCACCAGATGCAGAACTCGCTGAGCCCATGATTTACTACTCAGCTGCTGGGAGTGGTGTCGCCGAGGTTCGAGTCATCCTCAGTGGTTTTGTGTTGCACGGGTTCTTGGGTGTGAAAACCTTGGTTATCAAGAGCGCTGCTTTGATTTTGAGTGTTGCTTCAGGCCTCAGTATAGGCAAAGAAGGTCCGTTCGTCCACATTGCAACTTGTATAGGAAATATTGCATGTCGACTGTTCGATAAGTACGATCGAAACGATGGGAAGCGCAGAGAGGTTCTATCAGCAGCTGCTGCAGCCGGAGTCGCTGTTGCTTTTGGCGCCCCCATTGGTGGTGTTCTCTTCTCACTTGAGGAAGTTGCGTATTTCTTTCCAGCAAAAACGTTATTTAGGACGTTCTTTTGTTGCATTACGGCAGCGCTTTCGCTCAAATTCTTCAACCCATATGGGACCAATAAGATCGTCATCTTCGAAGTTCGATACCTAACTGATTGGGAGTTTTTCGAGCTCTTTATATTTGCTATCGTCGGCATGCTAGGTGGAGCCATCGGAGCTATTTTTATTAAGGCGTCCCGAGCATGGGCCAAGACGTTTCGCAAGATCAAAGTCGTCAAGACATATCCACTTGTTGAAGTTATGTTAGTCGCTTTGCTTACAGGGCTTGTCAGTTACTGGAATCCGTACACCAAGATTCCAGTCGCGAAGCTACTCTTCAATTTGTCCAGCGCTTGTGATATTGCAAGCGTAGATGATATGGGCCTTTGTCCAAGTACGATTGATGATATTGGTCCGGTCATTTTGACTTTAGCAGCTGCATTCTTTATCAAGGGCATCCTCACAATAATCACGTTTGGCATAGTAAGTCGTCCATCCATGATATTAGAGCATAAGTGCTAATGTACGAACAGAAAGTTCCTGCGGGTATTTACGTCCCATCCATGGTCGTCGGTGGCTTGATGGGGCGAATCATTGGTCACTTCGTGCAATGGATAGTTCTTCGATTTCCACTATACCCCATGTTCGGAGACTGCGCTGCGCATTCAAGCGGCAGATCTTGCATTACCCCTGGAGTTTACGCTCTCGTTGCTGCCGGATCCACCATGTGCGGGGTTACCCGACTTTCTGTAACCCTCGCTATCATCCTCTTCGAGTTGACCGGAAGTCTGGATTACGTCTTGCCGTTCTCCCTTGCGATTCTCATTGCAAAGTGGACTGCGGATTTTATGGAGCCTCTGAGTATCTATGTGCGTTTCTTCCATATGTAGTTCCATTTTTGTAACTAACAAGAATCAGGATCTCCTCACTAACCTAAACTCATACCCCTTCCTCAATAACAAGCATAAACCAATATTCACCTCTGACCTCGGCGATATCGTCCCACGCGTCCGCCGGGAGCGCGTAATTGACATCTCGACTTCGCCCTTCGTCTCCGCAAGCAGTCTCCGCGTCAAACTCGAAATCCTACATCAAGCAGGAGAAGTTGATGGCGGTTTGCCCATTATCCGAGACGAAATCCTGGTCGGCTTGTTACCGGCACCAGACTTGGAATTTGCGTTGGATAACCTAGATGTTGAGGTGGGCACTATGTGTCTTATGGCGAAGGTGCTTAGGTTGGATGATTCAGATGATGAGGAGGGTGTTGATCCGACGGATTTTACGCCTTATATTGATCCGGTAAGCTTTTGTTGCGATGATAAAAAGATCTACTTACTGACACCTAATCAGGCACCATTGGCATTGGATATACATTCCCCAATGGACCTCGTCTACGAATGCTTCGTTAAACTTGGCTTGCGCCATGTCTGCGTAACGAAAGAGGGGCGTTTTGCTGGAATTGTAAGCACCCATTTCCTCACTTTCGCCTTTGCCTCTTACCATTCTCTACCTTTCCAGTCCCATCTCCGCATGATGATGATTATCTAACAAAACAAAACAGACGCACAAGAAAACATTTGTAAAGTACATCCGAGAACTAGAAGAAAAGGATGGGCACATCCGGCACTAGCTGTTATGCATGCATGCATCGGACAGGGACATTTTTGTTTTAATGGTTTATCATTTTTCATGGCCGGAGTTCTGCATATTCATACCCTTGAAGCATAGCATTTGTGGCGTTTTACTTTGACATATTGGTGGGAGTGTTTGCTAGGAAGTACGAGAGTGGAAGGAAGGTTGTAAGTTGATATTGAATGAAAGAATCAAACATTTTTTTATTACCAGACATGGTTTGTGTGGAGTGACGTGTGATGTGAGTGGATACTGCTTTGGATACAAGTCGTGATATTTGGAAGTATAACCCTTGGGGCTTCAGTAGTGAAATCAAGCATCTGTTATACATCGCCGAAACACAACTATAGTAAGCGAGCAAGTGCCTATTTTACGCTCATAGAATGTTCAAACTACATAGCCTAGGTAGGTACCACCTACCTTACATTTGACAACTTCTAAAATATGTCTGAGACACAACCGCTGTGCCCTACGAACGAGCATTTGCAATCTGAGCACATTGACGCTACAATTCCTGAAGATATCGAATTGCTACAAAGCTATAGGCACGCCGATCTGGTGCAACATATTCGAATAGCTCCCCGTCCACCCGACAACAACTTCATATCCTTTCTCTCAGCCAATTTGATAGTCAAAACTTGCCTACCAAAACTTGTCGAAGACACACTCGGGGCTATGGAAGCCGCAAGGCAGCTTGGTATTCGCGTTCCAGATACAAAGCGGACTGTTACATTCGATGACAATACCTATCTTATAATGGAGCGCATTGGCGGTGTAACCTTGGAAGAGGCATGGCCAACACTAGACTGGTTCGCTACAGTCAGGCTTGCTCTGCAACTTGGCGGGTTTGTGCGCCTTCTGCGGTCTGTGAGTTCGTCGACAGCAGGATCCATAGTCACTGGTGAGTGCAGGTCGTTTTACCTCGACTATCGCTTCAGGCTACCAGCCAAGTCCGGTCCAGTCCAGCAGTCATCATATCCTTTATCCAGCTCTGGGCTTGCTTTACGAATATCGGATGCGCAATGAAAACAGCCATCCTGGACCCCGTGCCCGTGCCACCAATAATATTTATACCTGCTACACCCAGAACTTCCGTCTTCACTCACCATGACCTTGCGCCTCGGAATCTTCAGCTTGAACGTCGTGGCCAACTCTGGTGCAGGTATGCAAGGTAAGAAGTAGATGCAGGAGAACTTAGGATACAGGACAAGTGCGGTCTTCGTGCGCACGAGCTACATAGCCAAAACTTAAAGAGTCAATAAGCTCTGACAAAAATTATGTGTTGATGTTTGAAGCCATCGCGATTTCGATTTCGGTAATTTCAAATGTCCAAATACAGCAACTTGACGGGAAGGAGTATCATGAGATCGTACGGTCTGGTAGAAGATGCAATTCTCACTTGAATAGAACATATTCCCTTCCTATGCGGCGCCAGAACTCGGATATGGGTTGAATTCGAAGAAGTAAACGACTAAAGCATAGCACTAACAAAAGGGGTTTCGTTAACAGCAAATAAATCAGCCTCACTTAGCTTTTATTATTCTCTACTGCGTGACACGGCAATAACATACCTCAGCCCAAGACACATCTGCCGCTTTGCAATGTTGGAACGAGGCTCACAAATACAAGTTCGTCTATCCAAGTTTACCCCCTAAAGGCCAATTGATCAGAGTGGTGATTCAAGCTTGCTGCCCATTTATCACATCACACCAGATCAACAGCAGCTCATCACGCCAGGTCCCATCCATACATATAATACAGCGCCTCCCAATGCAACGCCCACGTCTCTCGGTGTCGTAGTTTGTACAAGTACAGTTCGGCCTCTTCTCATCCATCATCACAATCCAAACCCCCATTCATCTCCCTAAAACATGCCTGAACCCCCACCCCCAGCCGCCTTCCCCTGTTCCTGCTGTATCCGCCCGATATACTGTCTCGATACCGTATTCCAAGCCGCCATGTACTTCTCCATGCACTGCGTGAAACAGGTTGTCTCGCCAGATGAGAGGGAGGAGCCGGGTTTGGGGACGCAGCGTTCGAAGCAGTGGTCGTTTATTTTCTTTTGGGCACCCGTATCAGCTCCATTTGCATGCAGGGACGAATAGAGAAAGTGAGCCGGGGGAGAAGAGGGAGAAATAGGTACCTCGATAAGTAATCTAGCATTGTTCATAGCAGCTTCTTGTCGTACTTGGTTCATGACTGCTGATTTGGGGTCGGCCGAGGCTCCGAAGTTATTCATTGAGTCCATTTTCTTTCTTTTCCTCCAAATCTAGTTCTTGGTTCTTGTGATGTAAGGAAGTCCTTGGTGGTTTGAAAAGATTACTTTGCTTGTAAAATAAGAGATGTCGATGTCATCCATCCAGACTTTTACTCGGGGAGCTCGGATCAATAATAATCCTTCAGGAACACAGCAGGGGTCACTCCACGGCGCTACCCTTCTTGCTGCCGAAAGGCCAGCTATCGTCGTGCCGAGAACTTGAGTTGGAGACGAGACTCTCAGGCTCTCCTTTTTGATTTGCAGCGCGACCCTTTTATTCTTTCGATTCTTCTCTCCTTACTTCCCACGAGCATTCAGTTCATTGCCTGGGCATTCTACTTTTACGACTTTAAGAATAGGAATTATGTGGCTTTCCACATTGCTGTCGGCCGCGCTATGGCTGGCAGCATGTGTAAAGGCTGGTATTCACGACCAGACAACGACAAATGAGGCTGGCATTCGCAGTATACCTGTTATTTGCCCCGCTCTTGAATGAGAAAGGACGTTTGCTAATTAAGCCTGGAGTAGTTGCGCACGCATACCCTTCAACAGGTTCGTAAACGACACGATCTACATTACATGGTGGACGCAAGGGGGGGCGGAATGTTTGTTTGGGGCTGACATTCGTTTTGGGGCATGTGTAGCCGTACTTGGATTCTGATATGCAGAGTCGCTGGTTTGATTTTGGTGGGGATACAATTATACGCGCAGACCAGTATGTGGATTTCAGCGGTGTGGTAGGGAGGGGAATGGAGAGAGACTGATGCCTGGTACAGATACATACGACTTACATCGGACCGACCCTCACAAGCAGGATGGATATTCTCACGGGTACCACTAACAGCCACAAACTGGGAGGTCTGTCTATCTGTCTGCCCGCGCTGCGCTGCGCCCTAGCAAATTCTCTACTATACCCCGACCAACATATATATCAAACTCACTCTCTGACTGACATGGGCGACCGAACAGATCGAACTGGAGTTCAAGATCCACGGCGACGGCACCCTCCACGGCGATGGTTTCGCAATGTGGCTCACGAAGCAGCGCGCCACAGGCGGCGACGTATTCGGCAGCACCGACCGCTTCGAAGGCCTCGGAATCTTCTTCGACACGTACAAGAACAACCGTCCGGGCACCGTCTTCCCCTACGTAATGGCCATGGTCGGCGACGGGCAAAAGCCCTACGACAAAGCGAACGACGGCAAGGAGAACGAGTTCATGGGCTGTAGCGCGCGCGGGATCCGGAATGCCAACATGCCCACAAAGGCGAAATTGACGTATTTCCAGGACAAGAGTCTGAAGCTCGAGTTGCAGTACAAGAAGGAGGAGCAGTGGGAGTTGTGCTTCGAGACGAGCGAACCGCCAACCATCCCTTCTGTTGCATATCTGGGCTTTAGCGCAGAGACGGGCGAGTTGAGCGACAATCATGATATTATCAGCGTGGCGACCAAAAATCTGTATGACACCAAGAGCAGGGCCGACAATAGCGGGAGTGTGGGAGGAAGTAAGAGTGGGCCGACGAAAGGGAAACCGGTCAAGAAGGAGAGCACGGGCAGCTGGAGCTGGTTTTTCTTCAAGATTATTGCGTTCTGTGGACTAGTTGGGGGGTCGTATGTTGGGTATACGGCCTGGAGGACGCAGCAGAGGAGAGCGCATCGATTTTAAGGTATGTGAAAAGGAGGTGGCGTGTGAATGGAGTGGAGCGGAATGCGAAAAGGGGGACGTGGGAATGAGCTAGGCTACTGTAGGTAGGCGAGGAGAAGGAGAGTGAAAAAGGGGTGAAGCACCAGGCTAGGAGCGTGTACTATACAAAATCGAAGAACGGAATACCAATTGGACAAAACATCTCAAAACGTAAACTCTGCACATGGCGTAATGTGAGAAGTGGGACAAGAGCAACCGGGTAACGTGTCTTGATTCGATTGCATTCAGCTGAGTCGAGTATCAAGTGTTGGATGCTGTATTCGCTACTTTATCAAGCGGTAGAGATTTGTAAATGTGGGTTCCATTTAGTCTCTCAGAAGCCAGCTTCAATTTCTGTAATTTTTGATAAGAATAATCTAACCATAGCGCCTTGTTCACCTAATTCCATGCTAATAATGATATCCGCTCCATCCATACCCAATGCAATTTCCAATTCCAACGCCAACGCTTCTGCAATTCAAATACACAAAAAACAAGTACCTCCGTCTATGTAGTTGTTACGAGTCCGTTAATCCAATCATCCCTTCGATCTCGATTCACACATCATCGCAATTAGTAGCAACCCTCCTTTCATCCAACTCGGATCAAGAAGTAAGCGCATTGCTCATACCCATAATCGCCATCCCCACAAATCCAAACGCGACACAAAGCTGCCGATTATGCGTCAGACTCAAACTTCGACAAAAAGATGCAAGGCCACACTAGCCATAATGCCGGCCGTAATAGCAAACATCACCCCATAAGCCGCTTCTCCAGGCTTATGGCCCTTATGTCCTGCAATCTTGAACCAAGCCGCAGCAATACCTGCACCTAAAGGTTGACTCACTCCTCCTAACACCGCGGCCCAAAACATGGCGCGAAATTTGGAGTGGAGAGCAAGGAACAGAGGGAGGGCGAGAGCGAAACCTTCGGTGATGTTGTGGATGAAGAGAGCCATGAAGACAGAGAATCCGAGAGAGGGGTTTGCGTGATTGGTTGCATAGGTTATGAACCCTTCGGGAAGCTTGTGGAGAGCAATGGCGATGGAGGTCTGTAGGCCAATGGACATGAAGGCATTTTCGGGAACGTGGTGATGGTGTTGTGCTTCCAGGTCTTCGGTGTCAGACTCCGACTCACAGGCCTCATCCATTGGGTCGCGGGAGTGGGCGCGAGTGGTGGCTCTTGAGCGGCGGATGGGAGGTTCGTCGTCGTCTTCTTCGGAGATGGTGGAGGGTGGGGGGAAGAATGAACCTGTTCTAGTGCGGAGGAAAGTCGGGTGTCGGCTGTTGGGAGCTGTTTTGGTGGCGACGTGCTTGAAGCATTCTTGGCCACATGGGTCTGAGTATCCAAAACATGGTCCGGTAGAATCGCAATTCGTCTTGGTGTCTTTCACAAAAGATAAAACCCGCTTCTGCACCTGAATCATAGAAGGTCTTCGATGATCAAGTAAGTCAGTCGCCCGCCGGGAGCGAGGCCCGCCACTGCTGCTTCTTGGCATCAAATTCTCCCCAGGTGGGGCTAAAGCTTTCCTGTTGGATGCTTCTTCGCTAGGTAGTAGAGGGGTAGATTCAGTTGCCCTCTGATTGGATGGCGGTATCTTGGGGTGGTGTGAATGCCCGTGGCTCTCAAGCGATTGTGTTCTGCTATGGTCGTGGGAGTGGTGGTTTGTTTCCTCTTCGTGATTATGATCGCAGTCGACAACATGCGAGGGGATATAGTGGTGCAGAAACCTCGAGATAACCTGTATCCCAACGAACCCAATCATAAACCCGAGAAGCAATAACCACGCCGCTCCTGAAGGTGTATATCCGCTCTTTATAAGGTACTTTTTCGAGGATGGGAGCATGCTGTACAGGGCGGAAAATAGCTAGACTTTGTCAGCATCTGCTCTGACAAAGCTGGTATACTTGGTCAAGACTCACCATGACTCCAAAGCTCAAACTCAACGACGATGCAAGGAAGACGTTACTATCCTGTATCCTGAAATTCTTCTTACTGGGTATCAATCGTACTAATACATCGACGCAAATTATGCTGGCACCGGCGACACAAGCTGATAGAGGGGTCAGCTAGTACTTCCCTTTTGCAAAAACTTCACCTACCAATTCCACTGACTACACACATAATCCATCCCCGCGTATCGTTATCCATGCTGGGCCCCAAACTTCTGCATATACCCAGTCTGGGCAGCCGTGTCAAGAGTTCCTTTTTCTCTTGTCCAGCCTGCGGGCCTGCTGGTGTAGGATTTCGGCGCAATTCGCAGAGTACTGTACGTACTGTATTTCAAACCGAACGACAGGCGTCTTCAAATGCCTCTTCCTTTGATTGATGGTGGTGGTGGAGGATGTTATATGGAAGGAGAGGAGGCGAACATATTGGACATCAGAGAAGCTGTAGGAAGAATTCGAGGGCGAGGCGAGGACGAGATGATTGGTGAGAGGGGAGGGGATGATTGTCTTGCTGCAATGACGATGCTGCTTTGACGATGCCGCTTTTGGCGGTTTCGGGTAAGCCATCAAGGTCCCCAAACTGTCCCAAGGCAGGGGCAGGGGCAAGGGAGGAGGAGGGGAGGGGTCAGCATCGGTTTTAGCGTGGCGCGAGTATCTGCATTTCCATTCGCCGCCTTCTGATTGGCCATCAACTTGTCGCGACTTCTTCACCTCCTTGCTTGCTTCACTGAAAGATACAAGGTACCTATCATTAGGTACTCACCGCAAAATGCATGTATTTTTGGAAAGTCTCTCGGATTGTACGGCCTAACTTTCTCACGAGATGAGTGCAATTCTGAATGAATACTCGTACTGTACATGCATGGAGCCTCTCATGGCTTTATCCTACAATATGACGACTTGCCACCAAGATCAGACAACTTGCGTGGAAGGACTTCGACCATCTCCCCTCCCCTCACTTCTTTTTATACTCCACGAGCTTTTTCTGTGCCTCAGCTTCGCTGCAATCCGCTTTCTCGATACTGACTTTGGCCTGTTGAACCTCTGCAGCGAGATGTTGCAGTGCATAAATATCTGACATGTATACATCACCCCCTTTCGATATCTGTACACTATGCCCCTCGAACCATTTCTCAAGGACACGATTGATATCGTCGAAAGTACTGTCGTAGCTTCGTCTTACTTGCAGGGCCTTGGCTTTGGCCGTATTGGAAAGCTTGAGCAGTTTGACCATTTCCGCAGCTGTCGCGGCTCTGGCTGCCGCCTCCTCAAGATTTACTGCTTCGACAAGGGCGCTTCCGTCCGAACGATTCGACCGAGAAGTCGGGCCCGGTACAGTGGATAATGTGTCTCCCCAGCGTCGTTTGCGGGGTGGTTCTGGCTCATCATTCAATGAGCTCGATCCCCCAGCATCGGTGTTTCGTGGCTCCATCACGTTTGGTGTTTGCCTCTCCAATCCTCCCGTATCCGTGGGATGGGCTCCTGTGTCTTGAGGAGTAAAAGGACGAGGCTTAGGCGGAGCTTTCAGGCATTCCTTCACCTGTATCTCAAGCTGTTTGATCAACAAGCGCTGCGCCTCAATTGTGTCGATGCTTGTTGTTCCACCTTCCACCATCTTACCCAATCTAACCTCTTCATCAGCGACACGTTCTTGGATTTTATTCGCCTCGGCCTTTCGTTGACGCTCTCGTAGAACGGCATTTACAGACGAGCCTTGCAAATAGTTAGTCCATTGTCATGAATGAATCTGAAGAAGTATGTACCATATTTGAACAGCCCCTTCTTATCCTGAAACTTATAATAGACCCCCGCAACTCTCGATCGAGCGTCAGACATGTTGGCATACGTCCATTGATCGAAACCCTTCTCTAGTTTGTATGCTGCCAAAAACGTCCGAAGTTGATCTGGCATTGAGCCTGCGGCCTCACCCGTCTTGACGTCCTTGTGCTCTCCCAGCTCTCCCAGTGCTCCATTCCCAGCCAGCATCACCCAATGCTGAGCCAAAATATGCAATTCCTCAATCAATGGCTTGTTCTCAGATCCAGGGCCGATACGCACGATCTTTTCGATCGGCTCTCCGACCATTCGACAGAAGCTGATCTCATCCCAGGCTCTCACGAAATCCGCTCCCTCCTCCTGCAGAACAACTTCAAATACTTTCTCCCTGAGCCCATCGCTCTCTGTATGGCCGAGGTGATCTAAATAATGGGTGGCCCTGAGAATCTGGGCTGGCGTTGTGACGGGAGCGATCAGTTTCTTGAGAGTTGCTTTCTCTGCTTGCGCTTCTGCGGAAAGGAGTTCGCTCATCGTGGGCAAGTGTTATTGTAATCAACAAGCTTGCGCTTTTCTTCTTTTTCTTTTTTTCTTCTTTTTTTCTTTTGTGTGTCTAGGTATTTGACATGAGTGAATGGACAACCAGTCTGACCGCCTTCATTGAGCATTTCACTCTCGGCGGCGGTGAACCTCTCCACCCGTGTCAGTATGGTGCAACACGATGCCGTTTTCCAAAATTGTTTTTCTTATCTTACCATACACCAAGATCGTCTATACGTTACCTCCAAATCGAGAATTGCCGATTTTCTGTTGAACATCGTGGCATTATGCTAACATTTTACACCGTACCTGTACGTTCATCCCAATCCGCGATGACAAGCTTCTGCCCTCAAAACAGTTAGAGACAACAGGCTCAGGGCGCCCAGCAAGAAAAGTAACTTCAAGATACTAGGACCACCTCCAAGTTCAAAGAACCCATCAAGGATGTCACGGCCGCCCAACTCGCCATCTTCTACCCAACCAACGCGCACAGCAATATCTTCTCGAAAAACAACCCCGAAGCCGCACACGCGAAATGGCCAAGCGTGTGCCAAGCATGTTTACTTGCATCTTGCAATTATATCTCTTCGACCCAGTCTGTCAACATTCTTTCATGTTCCCATACCCTTCGACCTTTCCAGATATACCATTTTCGCCTCATCATATTCCTTCCTCGCCACTTTCTCATCAGCTTCTGTCGCCATAACCATCTGTAGAGCCTCTTCGTGAGCCTCCAAGTGTTGCCCAAGGGTATGGCCATCTTTCTGAATAACTTTTCTCGAATCTGGAGCATGATCCTGACCGCTGGTGGCTACCCATTGTTTGATTATGGCATGAAGCTCACTGAAGGCATTATAAAAATCCACTCTCGCCCGAGAAAGCTCATCTCTAGCGTCTTCCCAAGATTGAAGCTTCGTGAGAAAAAGATATTCTTTCCTTCTGCGTACTGCCTCGCCGTCGAGCTCGGATGGGTTTGCCTCGGTGCCGCTGGCTTGGTTTACCGACTGATCTATGAGGTTTGGAGTACTGGAGGAAGTTTGCTTCTTTTCCGCAGCCGCTAGTCGTCTCTTTTCTTGGAATTTTGACCAGATCTGGGCCACTTCCCAACGACAATTAGTGATATGCTCCAAAGTCCAAGCATCGAAATTGTTCTGCCGTTGGTAATCTTCCATAGATGTCTTGAGCCTCTCTGACATAGATTCACCTGTCGCATTCCTGCTGACGTTGTCCTCCAAGCCTCCCAGAGCTCCAACTGCACCTAGAGATATCCAACGCTCAGCTATGTCGAGGAAGATGTCTGCAATATCCTGCCTCTCATCACCAGTAATGGTCAACACCGACGATAAAGTCTCTCCCATCATCCAGTAGAACTTGAGCTCCATCCCAACCCAGTCATCGTCAATATCGTCCGATGCCATGTGGGCCTTCCATGCATCTTTTTCTATGTCGGCTTCTGCGATCCAACGCCAGCCATCGTAGTACTGGCCGGCTTTGATAATCTGATCTGGCGTTGCGATAGTTCCCACTAAGTCTCGGAGTGACGATGTGGCTTCTCGAACTTGTTCTTCTCGGACTTTCTCTGCCCGGACTCGCGCTTTTCGTGCTTTTCGTGCCATGGCGGTTCCGTAAGTGGCGTCTGGGTTTTTCGCAGACCTCATCTCCATGCTGATTCTGTACGCATTGATGGCAGCGAAACTTGTCTATATACTCTCTCTCGAGACAGCCCTCTTGCAACGCTATTTGAGCAAACTAACACCTTCTGTAAGCGTTGGATTTTGCTTGTCGCCTCTCGTGTAAGTAAGCTGTACATTTTTGCTTGTGCTAGAGGTTTCCAACAAAGCTTCTCTGTCATCCTCGCATCAAACAATAGGTAGTATCAGCAGCTGCCAGATGATATTTTGAAAAGGCAAGCACTCCTGCAACGAAGCATCTCGTAGTTTCAGGGGAGCAAACAGGTCAGTCAACTCTGTCTTCGTGATTTCTGGATTGCTTTGACATGATTGTTTGTTGTTTCAGAAAACAGACCGTGGCTGGAATTTATTGCGAATACGTAGTGACTGATGGAAAAGGAGAATGGTTATTCGGCATAGCTTCGGGGGTTCTCTTTGGTACAGATTCCACGGATTTAGATATCCTATAAACTCTTGATAGGTAAGTGCCCGCGGTGCACTTAATGTGAAGTCTTATAGTGTTGTACGACCTTGCCCATAAAATGAACGCCGGTCATATACCCCTGAGTTTGCTACACCAGCTAGATATTGAAGCGGCACTTATTCTTATTAACTTTCAATATCACACGCTACTTGGTATATCATAAATTAGTGCCACTCTTTCTATCCACTGCAAGGCTTCCTTTGTTTATAGAGACGGCCGTACAACCACTACAGGAGTCAAGATCCGTGACAATCATATGATCCTTTTCACAGAAGAGAAAAGACTAGTGCGGGGTACTCGTGTCGCTTAAGCCCCTTACAAGAGGGGTTAGTGGGGTGAGCTGAGGGCGATCCATTGGCGCAAGCAACATTCTAGTAACGGATACTGCCTTGTCGATAGCCTACCTAGGTATATCTGGTAGGTATATAATGTGCGTCTCCCTCAATCTATCTAGGTACGTTTGCATTGCTAAATCATTGGAAGTAGAGAGATGATAGTACCATGTAGGTGCCACTTGTGTTGTCACGCCATCTGCCGCTACGGCTACTGTAGCGTTCACGATCACGGCGGGTGCAACTGCGCACATGGAAAACTTTGCAGTTTCCACTCTCGACTTTTGGTTCAATCATAATTCCCCATTCCATCACAGCATGATGCATAGTTCGGCAGCCAACCATACGGACCGGCTAAGCGGTCAGCAAGACTATGTCGATGACAATCCGGCATCAGAGGGAACGGCGAGTACCAAAGGCGCTGATGACCTTCTGCTCGTAAGTCGTTCCGTCAAAGCTATCACTATAGAGTTCTAATTTAATGGATGTTTAGGGCAAATTGGGATACAAGCCAGTATGTATATCGTGATTTAACTGCAGAACTACGTGTATTGAAACAGTTTATAGGTTCTTACTCGTACATATGGCCTGATTGAGAACTTTTCAACATCTTTTGGTTCGTTCAACCATTACTCTTGCTGCAATTTTTTGACAGAACCCTGTCTCTTGTTAAGGTGATTCATAATGCTAAGAGTAAAACAGCCGCATTGTATTTCGTAGGTGGCGTCCGAGTCACGTTCAGCACGGGTATTGCTGCTGGTGGAAACCTGGCTTATTGGTAGGTGACCCCATGCTGTCCCAGTCCATCTAGGTGATACTAATTCCATACGTAGGACAAGCTATATCATCACTTGTGTCTTTACTTTTATCACTGCCGCTGTGATTGCGGAAGCATGTTCGGCTTCGCCGTCAGCTGGTTCGATCTACTTATGGGCCGCGGAATCAGGCGGTCCTATGTTCGGACGACTCTTCGGCTTTATTGTGGCTTGGTGGAGCACTACGGCATGGACGACCTTTTGTGCAAGTAAATAAGAAGCCCTCAAATATTGTCCTAAAATTGGCACTGATGTTGGAAAACTAGGCAATTCTCAAGCGGCAGCAAACTATATGCTCTCTGTGAGTGCCAGGGTTGGAGGTTTGCCAGCATGTATACTAATTCATTGATAGGAAATCACTGTTTTCGGGGTAGACTTCCCTTCAGACTCGAGTGATGTCAAATTTCGAGCGGTGCAGTGGATATGTACAGAACTTCTTTTGGCAACTGCCGCCTTGGTCAATTTTTTACCACGTGAGTCGTTCATCAAAAGCCCTAGGGTCTCACTAATATATCATCTAGAACGTCTCTTCCGATACGTGTTTTATATCTCATCTTTCTTTGTGATGCTGGACTTCATTCTCAATGTTATCTGGCTTCCTATTGGAACCGCCAATACGATAGGTTTCAGGACTGCCGAGCAAGCATTCATGTCAACATACAATGGCACGGGAGCTCCACCCGGATGGAATTGGTGTTTGTCCTACCTAGCCACTGCCGGAATTCTCATTGGGTTTGATGCCTCGGGGCACGTTGCAGAAGAAACCAAGAATGCAGCTACCACCGCAGCAAGAGGTATTTTCTGGAGTACGGTTGTAAGTGGAATCGGTGGATTCCTGGCAATCATACTATTTCTATTCTGTGCGGTAAGCTTAATAATTGACTGTGGTTGTACATGACCATACTGACGCATTGTAGCCTGATGCCGATACATTATTCTCATACTCTGCTCCTCAGCCATTCGTTCCCCTATACGCCGTTGTTCTCGGTCGTGGAGGACATGTCTTCATGAATGTAATCTGCATCGTTGCACTATGGCTGGTAAGTCAGCAGGAGTGAATCGAACGTTCCAGACCAAATATTTAACATGAACTTCCAGAACACCGCAATTGCCATTGTCGCGGCGTCTCGCCTTGTATTCGCCGTAGCTCGAGACGGCGTGCTGCCTTTCTCTGGCTGGGTCTCGCGAGTTTCAAGCAAAGGCCAACCGCAAAATGCTATTCTCGTTGTTTGGGGAGTTGCTGCCGTTGTCACATGCACCATTCTACCTTCAGCAGTAGCGTTCACCTCCCTGATATCGGCTGCTGGCGTGCCATCGGCTGCTGCATACGGATTGATCTGTTTCGGTCGATTCTTCTTCACTCCCAAGAACTTCCCAAAGCCGAAATGGAGCTTGGGGAAGCTGAGCAGGCCCTTCCAATTCATTGGTATTTTCTGGAATGGATGGGTCGTTGCGATTCTCTTCTCACCTTACGAATTTCCAGTAACCGGTCAGACACTGAATTGTAAGTTTTTCATCGTCGTTCTTGATTGTGGATCTTTGGGTCATGAGGAAAGGGTTATAATACATTGCTAACTCTCGTTCCTTTCAGATGCACCGATCATTATGGCTGGGGTCACAATCTTCGCACTTATTTCCTGGTGGTTTACACCAGAATCGGCTTGGCTTCCCACAACACGCATCACTCATTTCATCGAGAGTACTGGCGAAGGTGATGTAGGAGTCACCAACGAGGAAATTTCCGAAAACAGCAACAGAGAGACTGCGAAGTAGCTCAAACCGGCAAAATGAATTTACTAGCCCAGTCTACCAGGCGAGGATGTTACTTGCTTGAATAGTTAAGTGGATCGGTTCCACACCAAGCGCGCTTCTCCATCATGCTTGACTTGGGACGCCGGTTGTGTTACCATAGCTCCAATAAGACCGGGAATTGTGACAGGAGTTGTGAAGGGCGGGGCTCAAATATGGCTGGCATGGCAGAAAACTGGCTAGCCTTGCAAGGGCCGATGTTTAGACACTGGAAATACCTAACATTGGTGAACTTCTTGCGAGAAGTGGAACATTCAAGACGGTGTGGGCAGCAATTCGTTGGATGCGCCGCTTAGAAAACAAGAAGTCAAGACCCTCCATTTGAGACCATTGATCCAAAGTGAGAAGTCAGAATCGGATCTAAATTCATGCTCGAGATGTTCCATTCAGGGTTGCAGATTTTAGTTTGATATTCCTCATCCACGTCCGGAATGGGTGTATTTTCCACGTACATGCCATTTGTCGGGCCTCGAATATTCTTACGTCTTATTCCCGAACTTGTCATCTTTCCGCCAGAGTCGAATCTTCAGTACTTAGATTGAATTTCGGAACATCCAACACCTTACAGACACGCGATGATCATGCATCGTCCAGCCCCCGAAAGAGCTCGACCCCCCATTCCTCACTCGGATTACTGAACCTCGTCAAATACTTCGCACCCACTTCCTCCAACTGCGCGAAATCGAAAACCCCCAACTCGCACTCTAGGCTCTCGTAGTTCTCCTTGATCCATCTTTCATGACTGCTCTTCGGGATGACGCTTACCCCACGGCCGACATTCCAGGAAAGCGCTACCTGGGCTACCGAGCAATTGCGACGTTCGGCTATCTCTTTGAGGAGGGTGTTCTGGAGTAACGGTGGTGGTGGTGGTGTGATATCTTTCTCATTGGACGAGAAGCAGGATCGTAGTATTGATTTCAGGGATGAAAAGCGCGACGGAGTAGGAGAGTGGCGGTAATCGGGACTGGAATTTCCTAGTGGAGAGTAGGCTGTCACTGATATGCCCAATGCCCGATGAGCTGCCACCCAGGACGATTGCTGTAGGTACGGGTGGAGTTCCATCTGGTGGACGGCTGGCTTGACTCCCGTCTCGGAGATGAGGTGGCATAGTTGTTCTGGAGAGAAATTCGAGATGCCGATGTTGCGGACTTTGCTTTTGGGGAGATTACTCATGGCGTTCCATGTCTGGACGATGGATGGATCTGGAGTTAGCAAGTGCGTGGGAAGGAAGAAAGGCAAATATAGGTAGGTATATTGGGAAGAGAAACCTTGATATAGTCGATTTTGCTCTTTCCCGAAGAGCTGTCAACGGGCCAGTGCAAGAGATATAGATCCAAATATTCGAGTCCAAGATCACTGAGTGTTTTGTTGAAAGTCGCCTCCACGACATCGTAGTCCCCATGGCTTTCACATGCATTGATGTCAGACCCACCCCAATATCCCGAACATCGTACCAAGTTAAACACCAAAGCAGGCAGGAGTACAAACATACCGGTCATTCCACAGCTTGCTCGTAACCCAGATATCGCTCCTTGATAGATTGGCCTTCAATAAACCCTCAGCAATGCCCCTCCCCACAGCCCGTTCATTCTTGTAATAAGCTGCACAGTCAATCTGTCGATAGCCCGTCTGGATGGCGAACGAGACAGCAGCAGTGGTGTTATCACTCTCAGACGACCTCGTTTGCGTGAGGAGGTATGTTCCGAAACCGATGAGTGGCTGTTCGATGGTGGTCACCTGGGGACGGAGGATTGGTTGTTGCTTTTGGCACCAGACTGGTAGTATTGTGGTAGCCAAAAATGGCACGAGTACTATTTTGAACTGCATCTTGAATAAAGCTTTCAAAATTCGTTTGTAAGAGATTGTGCTGTGAAAGAAACCTTCTCGTTGCAAAGATAAAAAAGGATATATTATCTTATATGATACACGGGGTGATCGGCGACTTGGGAAATTGAGACCCGGATACATTTAAGACTGGTTTCTGTAATACTCGAGGCCTTGTGATACATTGGCACTATGGTCGGGTGTAACGATGTTTCTTTTTATTCAGCCGTAGCTATAGATCGCCCACACTTCGCTAAAAAGCGTCTTGGAAAAGGGGGCGGGGTTAGCCTCCAACCACTAAAGATGCCGGGTTCACTCGCTAACCTCAGGGGCAGCCAAACAAACGAACAAATGTATTAGATAACAAGTGCAAGTGAGGGGCACTAAGGAATCAAGTAGAGACCACTGGTTCCTGAGATGAATCTGGAAATATCTGTGTATATGACACCTTCAGCTGTTCAAAAATTGCTCTTGAGCTCGGCTTCCTATGCAGAAAGTCCCTCAGTATTTCGGCCTCGGAGAGACTTGAGCCACGTTCTAGCACCAGCTGTCTATATCTCCTACCTGCCTGGGGATCCATGGGATTCGGAGTAAAGCCCGTTTTGAAAAGGTCCGCGGCGTAGACTATGGACCTATCGGCAACCCTGGATGTTAGTTTCCCAACAATACCCGCGCATAGGATAACAAACGCAGAGCTGAGATGAAATTGGAAAAAATGAGCAGAGGAGTCTTACAGGGGGTATGCAAAGTAGCCAGCATCGTATTTGCGAAATATATGTGGAAACCCGCCTTGCCCAAAGCCCCATTCTTCCTTTGTGCTGCCAAAGCTATGCTGGAATATTTCGTGCTTCGTTTGGTTCCATAGCGCTGTCGTGTCCATCTCCAGAGCTGCCCGGTGGTCCACGGGCGTGTGAACTGCGAGATCAAACAGCGCTGGCTGTACCTGCGAGAGGATGCTGTGTGCCTGGTCGTACGTCTTGGTCCGGCTAACTGCCTGTGCTAGAGCAAGTGGAAGGATTTCCTCGGCCTTATCAGTTGCCTGGCCTGTACTTCTACCTTCAGATGGATGGGAAGAGGTTTCTACCCCCTCGTATTCTCTCAGGAAAGTGTAATGCTTACCAAGACTGACTAGCACCTCGGGGATCCAGATCCAATTTTCTAACATGATGCTTGGGATCTCGATAAAGTCCCTTGAGTGTTGGATTGCGTACTTGGTGTGGGCGACAATATTATGTATAGCGTGGCCTAGTTCATGAAACATCGTTTTGACCTCGCCTTGTTGAAGCAGACAGGGTCGAGAAGGGTATGGTGCGGCGAAGCTACAAACCAGCGCTGACGCTGGATAATGCTTTGTTCCATTCCCTTCGATGAACCCCTAGATAAAGATGAGTATGGTGTTTACAGTAGAAGAGCAAACAGAGGACTCACTGGTGCCATCAAGATATGGTAGGCTGCACGATACTTGCCCTGTCGCTCAAACAGGTCGACATACAGATACCCAAGAAAGCCATCTTCCTTTGTGCTGTTCCAGACGGCGTAGACCATGACGTCCTCGTGCCATACGTCGGCCTCTGTTTGCTCAAAATGCATGCCAAATAGCTGTTTGAAGAGTATCAGCATGCGACTGAGAGTGTGCCTTGCTTCGAAGTACTTGGCTAGCTCCGTAGTATCGATCGAAAATCTCTCTTTCTTCTGCTTATTAAGGTAGTAGGTCCGGTCCCAGACGTAAAACTTGGACGGATCCTCAACTTCAACCTCATCCTGCACAATTACAGATTGTTTCTGTTTCAAGAGTAGAAGCATCTCGGTGTCTGTCTTGGCTAGTGGTTCTAGGCGTTCTCTCAATTCGCGCAGTTGGTCTTCAACTTCTACGACACTGCGGGCCATCTTCTCCTCCATCTTCAAAGCAGCATGGTTGGCAAAGCCGAGCAGACGAGCCACTTCATCTCTCAGAGCCACAATATTCGCCAACCGCTTGACATTCTCCGGGAAGCGGTATTGATGTGCTATATACAGCCTCCGCCGCGTGCTCTCCTTCCTGGCGTGACGCATCACATTCATGCGTTGCTCGTTACTGAACCGCACAAAGACCTCCTTTCGAAGGTCCTCCATTCTCGTCATTAGTCTGGAAACGATACTCTCTGGCACGCCAGCCAGATCTACGGCGTCAAACCAGACTCCGTCATCTGCTTCTGTGAGAGCCTTCTGGGCTGCCGCGCGTAGCTGGCTCAGATCGGCCATGGCAGCCTGCAGCCTGGCTCTCGCGTTTTTATCACGAATGGCCGCGCCTGAACGTGTGAACTCGCTATGCATGCGCCCCAAAAGATACAGGTCTTGGGCATCGAGTTCCTCCCGCTCTTGCTGTGGCTCTTGCTGTTGGCGCCGGAACACCTCAGCGACCAGCGCCGCCACATCTACTCGCATGAGAGCGGCGGTTTCAGCACTCGCGATGAGCGTTTCGCATTCACGGGATGCTTCACGCACCTTCTCATCTGGCCATACTGAGGTCAAGAGGGCGCTGAGAATTCGCAATCGTTTTGCAGCGCAGTTGGCGTCGTCAACCAGAGGACGTACAACGTTGCCAAAGGAAGCGCCCTCCAGTGTCACAGTCACGACGAGCTGATCTCGCAGCGCTGCTGAGCGGGCTAGAATGGCCGCCGTCTCTTTGATAATGGAAGCGGGAGAGATGCTGGAGAGGGTTGGCGGTGCCCCGGGCGTGATTTGACTAGTGGTGGCTGCCATGTTATACTTCGTAGTGACTTTGGGTGGCGTGGACGTCCAAGGAAGAAAGGATGATTCAGATCATTACATTATGTAGACCAGAACCTGATCTTTCGGTCGCGAGACCATATTTGAATAGTGCAGTACAGTACAAGCACCAGAAGGTTGGGAACGGAAGTCATGCCTGATTGGGATGCTTGCCTAATCTCCAACATATGGTTTCAATTCGCATCTGCAGGGTTTGTTTCTTCTGCATACTAAATGGAATGAAAAGCAGAGGCGCACCGGTGCTAAAGAAGAGCCAAAATTCGAAAATCACGCAAAGGCAAGAAGGGCAAAAGCAGACTTTAATCGATTATTTCTGCGCTTGTAGGGATACTTATATTGTCGGGACATATTGGGACCCTTTGTAGTCAAGTGACTTAGCGTGGATTATGTAAGCTTGGAGGCCTAACCACCAGAACCACCAACCAACCTCCAAGCATTGCAATCCATGCTATAGTCGAATACTGATTCGCGCGATAGTCTTGGCTTGGAAGATGGCAGCAACAGAGCTCCAGAGACCGGCAGCGGTAGAATGGGCGACAACTTGCATGGCGCTGATGGAATCGCCCCCCAAGCGGAAGAAGCTATCGACGTATCGTCGACTCCAAATGACTGAGGCTGTCGGTTCAGCATGCATGCCCAATATACTGTGCATGATGCGCTCAATGCTCGTAGAACGGGCTCTTTTCACTGCCTTTATTTGTCCTGGATACTCGTGGATTCTGTCGGTCATCAGAAGAATGCAAGCCTCCCTTAACCGTCGCCGATCGACATCGCAGAGGAAGAAACAGCCCGGGCACCACGTAGGCAGGGATGGAAGCTAGGAGACTGGTCTCTGCGTCTTAAAAGTTTATACAGAAAGATTCATCTGGCAGAACAAAGAATTCGCTCAACTCGTCTGATGCCACTGTATCTAAAGCAATACTTTTGGCGGTATCCAGCCAGATACAAGCGACTAGCAGCGGGAGTATCCGTCTGTTGTTGGGACAACTATTCCTGCAATGACTTCGGCCGCTTTGGAGAAGCGGTTTCGGACGTGGTTATCAACTTCCCCTATTTGAATACGCTGCCCACGGAGTCTTACCTGCGCGTACTCGGCCGGCATAACGTATAGTACCATCTGGATTGTATCACACGAGATCACCGGTCTTGTAAAGTCGGCTTACATCGCCTTCTGCACGGAAATTTCGCAGCCAGGCAGGTCCATCAATATTGGCAGCAGCTGTCTTTTCGGGCTCGCCCAAATATCCCCTTGTCACGACAGAGCCCTCAATGATTAACTCTCCGACAGAACTAATGGCCGCCAGCTTAGACGGGTCAGAAGGACCTGTAACCCACCCAACGCTACCCAGCATTTCCGCAATCGTGCCTGCTCGCCACCCCGTCAATGGAATAGGCCCAGCAGTGCAGCAAATACCTTCGCTGCGCAGGACCATAGGCATTAGTGAGAGTCAGCGAATCAACCTTCCTACCCCCTCTCGACAGAGAACTAGGTCTAGGTGCATTAAGGGCTGACCAAGGCTCATGACTCTCCTGTCCGGTCGACTCATTTCCTCAAAACTGCTGTAGATCTCCCATTGAGGTAGTTTGCTCAGTGGGGATATGAGTACGACAGAACGTCCGTTGCAATTCATTGGCTTTTCTTAATAGTGTTATTTCTAAAATCTTTCATTGTTGCCGCCAAGAATAAATCACCAAAGTCAAAGTCTAGTGGGAAAGGCGAACTGAATAACTCAAGGCCATGAACAATGCAGAAAACAGCCTGGAAAGAATAGCTTAGTGTAAGCGATATGGAGGTAGAGACTGACAATGATCTCTCTTTCCCGAGGACTTGCACAATGTTACTAGAACTCGAACATTGAAGCCTTGGTCATCTATTGACACCCCGCACCTTCCCCCTTCTCTTCCTCCCTTGACTACATGCCTCTCGTATTCGTCTTTCGCCTTCTTTTCCACTTTCTGGCTTTTCCATTCCCTCCCCGATCTCAATCCTATTTCTTCAGTCTCATTTGCAACTCACTCACGATGAGTGCGGTGCAGCCTGCTACGGCATCGCCTTTTCCTTCGGCAGTCCAGCCAACAGCAGATCTCAAGCAAGATTCGCAACCTCAGCGTCAGTGAGGAAACGGATGGCCGAAGACGGAATTGGAGATACCACCGGCACAGTCGCAGATAACGAGAAATCAAAAGAGCTAGATCTTGCTTTATGGAAGCTGGTACTCTTAAGCATTATCCTCTATTCGTCCTTATTCTGTATGTCCCTCGTGAGCAAACCGCCTCCATCTGGACCCACCAACATCCATATCCATTCCTTCATTTCTAAAGTCTTTTACGTAAGCTACATCTGTTCGCTTTCTATTGACTCTTACTGACTGGAGAAGCTTCCTATGTGGTGTCAGACCATTCAAGGCATCAGTGCCACCCAATCCGGCATCCGGAATCTTCCCAGTATCTTAGGTCTTGTGGTCTTTGCCCTCATTGGCGGTGGGCTTGTACGGTAGTCTGTTATTACATTCCATTCCTGATCTTCTCATCTGTGATGACGGCTGTAGGAGCTGGCATGTTGAGCACCCTTAAGACAAACTCGCGCATAGGTGAATGGCTTGGCTACCAAATTCTCCTAAGTGCAGGAGCCGGGCTTGGAGCTCAGAATGTCATGTTGGTCCCTCAAGTAGCCAGCGCATCAACAGAAACGCCTATGGCCATTTCAATTCTCATCTTCACCCAAACGCTTTCCAGCGCCATATTCTTGTCTCTTGCGCAAAACATTTTCCAAAACCAGCTCATCTAGAACCTGCACTCCTATACTCCCGATATCGACTCCCCCTTCGTGATGCAAACTGGCGTCACGCTCCTCCGGGAAAGTTTCACCCCAGAAAAAATAATAAGGGTTCTCGAGGCGTACAACAAAGCCATCATGCAGATATTCTACGTGGCTGTTGCCATGGCCGCTGCGTCCATTTTTGGCCACATTTGTATGAATTGGCTCTCACCCAAGAAAGAGGGAGTCCAGAACGAAGAAGAAGCTGGCCAAAATGGAGGGGCAAATGCCGAAGACCAGAAGGCGCCTGATCACAAGGCCAGTAGTCGTTCCGTAGGGCTGTGGGCGCATTCGCAGGGTAACGCGGCAAGTTTATGGCCTTAAAAATTCATTTGCTGGGTTCTTGAGAATTTACTTTCAAGTTCGACGTACCTTGAGGTAAGGGAATGTGGGGAGGGGGTGAAACAGAAGGCATTTATATTTGCGGGAGATCTCATGCAAAATTACCATGGTAATTGAAGCTCTGGGATTTCAAATACTAGCAAGTATGCTGTCCTACATCAACACTTCCCAGCTCTATCTCTTCGCTGCTGGATTGGGATTTGCCTTGGCATTCCCGTTCATTGCCCGGTTGGCGTGCCAGTTTTCCTCCACTGCAGCCAGTACGGTTGTGCTTGTGTCAAGTCGATCCAGCGTGCGGATAGCCTTCTCAGTACTGCCGCCCGCAACACATACATTGCCCAGCAACTCAAGCATCGTAGCATCAGGAGCGTCCTGTGCTAGCAGAGCCGCGCCAAGACACGATTGGACGACTAATCGATGGCCAATCTCGGGTGGGAGACCGAAGGCGGCGCCGGCTGCCACCAAGGATTGGATCAAGTGGAAGAAGTAGGCAGAAGCAGATCTAGAGGCAGCGATCAGCTGATGTAGAAAGACGAAAGTGAAGAGGGATGAAGGGAGAGAGCGAAGAAAGAAGAGACGGCATCTGCCGCAGGAAGAAGGCAACATAATTCGAGTGGCGTATACGCACCCGGATACGGAGGCCACGATATCCATCAGCTCTTCACGCGGGAGCAATACCACTCCAGGGGACATGCGCTTGAAGATTGACTGGATCTCGGATGCAACTCCGGGAGTCGTTGAATGGTTGGCAAAAAAGCCAGTCGCACCCTGCCTGACAGCAATGGGCGTGTTGGGAGGCAGCCAGCATTCAAGCTGCGAGATGGTGATGCCTGGGCACACGGTAACTACCACCAGCTCCTGGGTTCTGCCAGCCAATGTGAAGGCCTGAGTGATATCGTCACAGACCCCGGCGGTGTGTTCAGGCTGCGTCCCGATCACCATAATGTGCCTGTTTCCCTGGTGTTTAGGTGACATCCAGATTCGGGTGTCTGTGTTGTCGTTCGTCACCAATGTCTGAGGATAGTCATTCTGAAGTTTCTCTGCGGCTTCTTTGCGACGGTGCGTCAAGGCAAGGAAGTAGGTTTGATACGCGTAATCTTCAGATGAAAGTCCGTCTATAATGGCACGACCAAAGACGCCGCAACCGATGACGGTCAGTTGGGATTGCATTATGCTTGACGATACTATCGATAATACGCACCACTACTTCCAGACATTATAACAGATATATATACTGTCTAGAGTGATCCTGATGGGGAGGATTTCCATAACCACATTCTCTTGTGTACCATGCCGTACTTTGTAGTTTGCACCACAGCCAATAGCTTCTTGTGAAACGCCACGTAGCAGGATCCTGTAAGATCGCATTCTCTTGTGTATCATGCTATCCTGTTTGATATGCATTATACCTAGCGAGTGCCATTCTTGTGACAAGACACGTAGTATTGTCCCATAGATGCGATATGTTTCCCGATATCACAAATGTAAGTCCTACTTTCCATGACATCAGAATCGCGCCTAGGTACTATCTACAATTGTCGGGCAAAGGCAGACTTTTTAGGGTGAGGCCCTCTAAGTCAGGTATAGTGAAAAGTGAAAAGTGCTATTAGCGCTATATTGACCTCTAGATAATAAGTCCGTCGCTTATTTAACCTTTTAGGCACCTATCTTAAAAGAACCACTTTTTAGAATAACATTCACTTTTTGCTATACCCGACTTGAAGGTCCATGTCTCTATACTGAAAATCCGGACCGTCGCCCGATAAATATACATATTACAGATATAAATAAGTAGTTGCAAATTATTATAACCTCCTGATTGGTTCCTTTATTATAATGTTTTCTTTTCCAGAAAAGGTCCCTTCGCTTAAAGCTAGCACAAATGAGTAGAACATCTCCTAAAAAGATCAAAAAAGAAAAGGTCCAATTAGTTGAATGATGGGAAAGTGTTATATAAACCACAATCTTCCCCCCTAAGGCTTGAACTTAGAACCTCCCGATTGCAGATCTTGGAAGATAACAGTCGGACGCGCTAACCAATTGCGCCAGGGAGAACTGTTTTGGTTTCAAAATTATTATCTTTCTACATAAAGGTGTGGAGGATTGTGGGGACGATTGGAGAAGCAGTTCGTGGGCCAGTAATATCAGTCAAAGGGCCTTCCTTGCCTTGGTATAAACGGAACACTAATTACCAAATCGCTTTGATTTCTTCTTCTTTATGTTGGACGCATTCTGTTACTTTGATATCCAGATCACATTAGAAAATCGTTGTGTTTGCTAATGATGACTTTTGTCAACAGATTTTGACGTGCTATATAGAAGTAAAAGCTTTTAGTATATGTGCTGTATAAGATGCAGGCTGCTCATCAGCACACGGCCGATTGACATCACCTAGAAGTAGCGGCACTTTTACATGAGCGTGAAATATAAAGAGGCAAGCCTTCATTCAAGTCCAACCTTGTCAAATGGTTATTCAATGCACTGGGAAGCATTTTAGTCATTGCCTTCTTATTTTCACGCCCCCGGCAGGAAGGAAAGAACAACGTAATACAGGCCATACTTTGTGATTTCCTATCTTACGACTTCTCTGAACGAGACATAAGGGATCCAGAAGCTCCTAATGGAAAAGAGCTTCACGTAAAATCTCCTCCCACGATTCGTCCACCCTCTTCTCCCGGACACTCTTTTACCTCGATGCCATCCCTTTACTCAATTCGTGGCGGAGGACCAAGATACCCATAAATCCAGTGCCTCGTAGAATTTACCTGGCGCGGAATCTTGGGATGCCGAGAGCTTGCTTCCTGGATAAAGCAAGCTAGCAACGTGTAGCTATCATAGATCAAGATGTCTATGCATCTGTAGATATCTCCTCAAAACGTCCGGGTTATTGCAGAGCCCCAATTATCTCAGCACCCGGCGGTGAAGGTGGCTTAAGTCTCAATCGTCCCATTCCATAAACCGCTCACAGATATTTCTTCCCAACAGCAGCAACTCTACTCCTAAATACTGGACTCTTGACTTCCATGTTAACGTGGTAGAAAGGGCTCATGATAGTCTTGACCCAATTCTCGTAGACTTCCGTGAAGAACTGTTTAATTGCCTCCTCCGTTTGCGGTGATGTTGGGTTCGCAGCTATAGATGTACTGGCTCGGGAGGTATTTGCGGTAGCAGGCTGAGAAGGAGCATGAAGGAGGAGGAATTTGACGTCTACTTTCGTTAGGTCTCGTCATAGTATAGTTAATGGGAACGCTTACTTCCACCGGTCATGAAGCAGGAAACGTAGTTGTTGTAGAAACGATCGATACATTTGAAGTACCTGTGTCAAGCTATCAGTACATCTAACGAAATAAATACTGTGGAAACATACATCTGCCCTTGTGCCCACTGTACTTCCTCTACAATATCAAGACTGCTGTGGACAATGAATTGGTTCATATGCCGTGCTTGCTCTGGAAATCGTGCAACGCCATCTCCTCCTTGCTTTGCCGTCCCGAACTCATATTCAAAGAGAGGGTTGTCCTGAGTGCCAATAATGGCAAAGTAATACGACATTGCGGCAGTGTGGTGGAAGTATGATTGTGTTATTTGTTCCTTGGTGGGGAGCTGTTTGAGCAGGAGGTTGACAGAATGGACCTGATTGGCCGATGCGATTGAACGCCTTGGCGCAGATAAATCTCAAGCAACCTTCCAACACCAGCTCCACCTCCTGAGATCCATCAACCACAATGTTCGGAGCGTTCAGACCCACGAACCCTTTATCCGGCGGTCTTCTATGGTATGCCGGAAGCAGTTATACCTGACTTGTCTTGATTTGAGCTCGTTGCTGACTGCATTCTTCAATTTAGGAAGATCCCATGGCGACTGTCCAAATTCCAAAAGGCACGACAACGCAAACGGTTACGCGCAGTCGATTCGCTTGTAGCTACTCTGGACACGGCATTGACGAAGAAGAACATCACTACAAAGGCTGTGGAGAGGTGGAAGGAGGAGATGCCGATTGAGCAGGAGATGGTGCCAAAAGACAAATATACAATCTTCGACCGGAAGGAGAAGAAATACAGAAAGAGCATGCGAAGTGAGTCTTCAACGGCGAATGCAGAAGCAGCTGGATATTTGCTAATGCAGCTATAGAGCTACCAAAGTGGACAAGAGTATCACAGCGAGTCAATCCTCCAGGATACTGAGTTGAATATATGGACAGACGAATCGAAGGTTGTACAATATGCGTATAAAGCACAGGCATGGCGTGTGACCCGGATGTATATCAGGAATGAAGGCAATGGCATAATATACCATACTGCTCAGCCAATGTTCCATCTGAAGTGCTGCGAAATCCACAATATTCTCAATCCCTTTTTCCCGGAACGCCTCACAAACTCCAGATTTACAGCTTGCATGAGCTTATCTACCTTTACCATACTCTTCTTCTTCCTTCAGTCTCTCTGCTTGAATTGCTCGACCAAGGCCACCTCTACCCTCATCGTATTCCTCCCGGTACTCATCACGCACTTGGCCACCAGACTTTCCCCTTCCGTATTGCCTCCCCTCCTGAAAACCGGGATCCAAATCCGTCCGAATAATACGTTCATCGAGCTTCGTTCCCCCAATGTATTTCATGCAATCCAATGCATCTTGATGCGTATAGTACTCGACGAAACAGAAGCCACAGGGCGTCTTGTTGAATCTGTCCAGGCCCATAATCAATCTCTTAATCTCTCCGCACTTAGCAAATAATTCGTGAATCTGTTCTTCTGTTGTGTAGAAGGACCTGAATGCGCCTCGTAAGCTTCGATCGAAAATAATAGGATACATCAGGCTGGCACATACAGATTTCCCACATAGAGAGTTGCAGCATCTTTCAGGGGATCTTCTGCTGGCTCTTCCGGCGTCCTTTCCCGCTCCTCATTGTCTCTGTCGTACTTGCGCTTCTTGTTCTGTAAGTAAGAGCGTATGGTTAGCAAAATGCGCAATCATGTAAGGCGATGAAATGAAGGCATTGCATTACCCTGCTCTGGTAGTAAGCACTTGGCTTGTCCAGTCGGTCTACGGTGTTTCGAATTGCAGCTGGCATCTTTGTGCTTGCGTTGAAAGGCGTGTCGAGAAAGGCAAGCTGTAAGCTGTCTTGCAGGAACGCGTCTAGCGCCGTTTTTCTCGGGCGCCTCAAAAAAGGTACAGAGCTTTGTCAACAACACACCATCAATTCACCCCTGCTTGTCGCAAACATATTTCTCATGACTTGTATTTAAACCCAACACCTTGCAAAGCTTCTCGAGCTTCTTCTCTAGCTTCTACCTCCAGAATGCCCCAGGTAATCAGCTACACGCCAGCATGGCTCGGGAAAGGAACTCCTGGCTATGATATCTTTACTGGTGCTCCTGGAAAATCTGCGGGCACCTATACCGCTTCCTCAAACGGATCCAGCACGACCAAGAAGAAGAATGTGAAGCCGGGCCCTCGTCGAACGATTGCGCGCCGCGGAACGGAGATATTTACAGCTGTTGGGAGGGAGATACGATGGGCAGATCTTGCATACCTGAAGGAAGCATGGATTCACAAGGAGGAAACGAAAAACGGCTCCTCTAAAGGGAAGGGAAGAGAAGGCAGTCCAAGCCAATATGACGAGGACCACGCTCAAGGGTACAGAGTAAGCTCCTCTAGAACTCTTGCTGGCTTAGTTTCTAACATTCCAGACTCTGAAAGTCAGCGTAGCGGAAGACATCAAGCAACTGATCATATCTCCGCACACGAACTATCTTGCAATCCTAACAACTCATACTGTACATATTGCAATTTTGCCGGATTCATCACACCTCACTGCTTTTGATACAAGCCCTTTGAAACCAAGGACGTACACGCTGGGCCCCGAAACACATGTCACATCACAGGCGGCTATTGCATCGGCTTTATGGCACCCCCTTGGAGTAAATGGATCTTGTTTGGTTACGGTGACGGAAGATGCTGTGGTACGGGTTTGGGAGTTGTCCCTAGATGATCGCTGGTCTTTTGACAGGCCCACGCTCTCAATAGATCTCAAAAAGCTAGCAGACGGAACATCTTTTGATCAAGATTTTGAAGCTTCGAAACCAGGCGTGAACACGGGCTTCTCACCTGATTCTTTCGAAATGGAAGTCGCATCAGCATGCTTCGCCGGTCGAGAGAGCGGTGGGTGGTCACCCATGACTCTTTGGATAGCTATGAGAGAAGGCGACGTCTATGCTCTGTGTCCTCTACTCCCCGAGAAGTGGTCACCACCTCCAACTCTGATACCAGCATTATCTGTATCAATCGTTGCCAAAGTTGCCGCCATAGAAGATGACCAAGACGTGGCCCAAGGCACCAGGATGCTCGCTCAGCAGCAACTAGCATGGATGTCTGATCTAGATAATCAAGAACCGGCGGAGGTTGAATCTCCCTTGGGCGAGCCGCACTCAGACGTCTATATCAGACCGATAAAGCCAGGAAAGGTTCCAAAATTGCAGGGCCCTTTCGACTTTGAGTTGGCACCCGAGGAGTCGGAAGACGAGCTCGACAGTCTCTTAACGGACATCTATGTCATTGGCCCCAAGCTCGATGTCGATGAGCTGATGTTCGGAGAAGAGAATGACCTTGAAATCGACGACCCCAGCAATGGGCTATCACTTGGGGTGGTTTGCTTGCTTACAAGCAGCGGTCGGCTTTCTATTTCACTCGATCTCGATGGCGTAGAAGCACAGTGGCTTCCCAGACCCGGATCCAAGGTTCTCAAATTTCTGGACGATGCTGATCCCCCGTCACTATTGACATTCCAGGTTCTGGACACATCACGGACTGGGGAGGTTTGGGAAGGGAATTGGCCCATGTTCAGCAGCGACTTCACTTCACGGTACAGTTTCTTCGTTACAGGTACTTCTAGCGTCACTTATATATCCCTAACGCCTTGGGTATTTACTTTGGAGAACGAATTGAGGGACAGCGGCGCTGGTGCCGAATTCCGAATTGATCTAATGGTCAAGGCACACAATTCTCTTCGGGAGAGGGTTTATACAGCACAGTCCGAAGATCGATCGTCTTCTCTTGCTTCGAGCGTAGCTATGCGGGATCCGGATCTTGGCTATTTCGTTCTCACTGCAACGCCATATCATCCAGCCGCGGTAACCTTTGAGTCTCCAGATACCGAAGAAATCGGTCATCGGCCTCGTTCCCCGACTTTTGACTCCGAGCCTCTGCAACCTTTGATAATTGTTGAGCCAAGACCTGTGTACCAACCCGCTCACGCCCTCGAGGAACAATCTGCGCTCCCTTCGTTATTGGAGAAGCTACGACATAGCAAATACAAGCGGCTACTGAAGGAAGACATCCGATTATCACCAGCAACCCTTCATGTGATGACTGACGCTCACAAAGTCCTCAGCGAGGAAACTCATCGGCTTGGAACTGCAGCGGCAGAGCTATTCCGAAGATGCGAACGCTTACAGATCGAGCTGCAGAGTCAAATCAAAAAAGTCCATGAGGTTGCCGGGCGTGTAGATGAAATTACTGGGGACGATAGAGATGACGAACCCGCGGCCGATGTTAATGAAAGAGTGGAGGCGCGAATCTTGAAAGCCAGTAATCGGCAGAAGGAGCTGACGGACCGAATTGAGAAATTGAGAAGACAAGCTACCAAGGCGACTGGCCGCGAACTGACTGACAAGGAGAGGGGCTGGGCTGAGGAGGTAGTTGAGGTGCAAAGTGCAGTTCTTGGGGAGGGGGACACAGCGGACGACTTTGAAACAATGAAGCAGCCCTGGGTACGATTCGACGAAGTCAATCAATTGAAGGACGAGCTTCTGGACCAAATCCAGGATCTTGCCGCGGAAGATGCAAGACCGGCGTCAAGAGGCGTGAAGGTACCTTCTGAGATCAGAAAAGCTAAGATGGCCCAGATCACTGCATTGTTGAATCGCGAAACGGCGCTGGTAGAAGGTGCTAAGAACCGGCTGGATAGATTGAGATCATCTTAGTTAGCTGTCCGTTTCTGTAAAAACATATACCCCTCTTGTCTAAGAATTTGAAACCTTCGAAAGCAGGTCTTTGAAGTCAATGACCAGGTGAAGATGCAATATTGTCACATGATTTCCATCGCATTCTTTTCCGCGCGAACAGTATCGAGTCCGGGAGAATGTTGCTGGATGAGTTTCCAGACATCAGGGGTATCTACGTGTTTCATAGAAGAGATTGGAATATTTGGAAGCACCTTTCTGTCTGGTTGATTGGCCTCAGATTCTTCCGTATTGTGTTGATTCTGGATTCTCTATGTATGCTCTCTCTCCTGTGCTTAGTGCAAAGTCAAGGTCGACGATCTCGATCTCCTTGACCAAACTCGTGTAAAATACTGAAGTAGGAGTAAAGGAGCGTTTGAGAGATCATCATTCGCATCTTCAGAGCACCTCCCGACTACGTATACCGGGTTAAAATCCATCTTACCGTTCCCAGTCCTCTACTTCTTTCAGTGGCATTTGGAGAGCTGTGTGCGGTCGACGAATGCTTTGCAACCCCCTTGTTTGTGCCACAATCATGATATGTTGCATCATCCAACCCCGCAGTAATATAGAGCAATAGGTTTTATAGATGACATATTACTTACTACCTTTTCGTTTCCTTCTTGATTTTATTCGCTCTTCGTAGAGGGAAAATGAACAGGAGCTTTTCCTCCATCTAGATTGGATTTTCTTATTGGATTTGTTGATTTCCATGCCGTTTAGGCTCTGTAATCACTTGGGAGCTTGAGAATTGTACAAAGTACTACGAACGTCGAGAAGGTGGAGAAAAAGGTCCGGAAGTCTCGGCATTGCCCCACCTGCATGTGTGCTGTCATCGCCAATTCGCAAGCTGACTGGAGAAATCATTATTATGCTACTTTGCAGTTCCAGAGGCACGGCATTAGTAGAGCTCCCATGGTGTTGTATGCCGGTATGTGATTTCATCCCCTACACCAATCAGCCCACAAGTCGCATCACCAGCATGAATGTTGCATTGCAACCAGCCGCCCAAAGACTCCGAATCGCCTC
This sequence comes from Lachnellula occidentalis, assembly GCA_007821535.1. Taxonomy (NCBI): domain Eukaryota; kingdom Fungi; phylum Ascomycota; class Leotiomycetes; order Helotiales; family Lachnaceae; genus Lachnellula; species Lachnellula occidentalis. Next base: position 35,213 of record QGMI01000047.1, on the reverse strand, counting down.
ACGCACGAATGCTTTCGCTGTCGCCAATAAACACTTTCCTCGTCATAACACCACCGTCTTGCCGACGATCCCGTCCCAGTGCCTGGTGGGATTGGGAGAGGCATGGGCCATCATTTCCTGAACAAATTCATCACATGCTGCCTGTCTGTGTGTACAGCACAGTCATAGCTGCATGGCAATCAATCGCATGATTGTTGAAATAAAATGTACTTTGTACGTTGTAACTCTGCAATTAAGCTTACAATGCTTCTCCTTCCCAATGACGTAGAAGTATATCGATAGAGTTGCATGCATGTATGCCCGTCTGGAAGATGCCCGAATGTTCGTCAGATGCCGAGGACCGGCAATGTACTTTGTTCGTATGATGCTCATTAGATGTTGGTGAAAGGATATAAGTTTCATGCCACCCCTCCTGTGACTTGAACATCAGTTCAATATTAGTATATAATACCAATTCATCGTCTGTACTCAGCTGCGAAATCAACCCTCCTGTTTTTACTCCCAAGATGTCCGTCTTACTTCAGCGCAGCAACCAAGCTCTCAAGATCAACCCCCCAGGTTAGTATATATTGTCAGAGCCTCTAGGCATCTCGTTCAAAGCATCTCTGGGAACTCAAAACTGATTCTTCAACCTTGTAGTGGGTGATCATCATCTCTCGGTCGCCGGTTCGGATTGGCTATGGGCTGTATGTGCCTTATACCTGTTCGCTCTACTACTCGTGGTTGGCCATTCTTATGTTGCTCGTTCTGGAGAGAAAATATTCCACTACCTGTTTACCATCTCGCTCTTCGTCGGAGGTGTAGCATACTTTACTATGGCTAGTGACCTGGGAAATACCCCCATCAGAGCATCGGACGGCGATGATGCCACTCGACAGATATTCTACGCAAAATACATCAATTGGTATGGCCTTCCTTCTTTACCAATTCCAGGCAAATACTAACCAGACGTCAGGTTCGTGGGATGGACGCCGATCCTCATCGCTGTCGGTCTGATATCCGGCGTGAGCTGGGCAACAATAATCTACAACATCGGCCTATCCTGGATCTGGATCGCATCCTGGCTATCCGGCGCCCTGGTATCTACACACTACAAGTGGGGATTCTACGCCTTTGGCCTCTTCGCCTATTTCCTGCTCGTCAGCTCCATCATCTACACCGGCAGCATCACCGCCCGGCGTCTCGAGATCAAGAGCAGCTACTTCCTCCTGTCATTCTGGCTCGCGTTCATCTGGATGCTGTATGCTATTGCCTACGGTCTCGACGATGGCGGCAATGAGATTAGCGTCACCAGTGGATTCATCTTCTTTGGTATCCTGGACGTTCTCAATGTGCCTGTCATTGCGTGCACGGTTTTGTTCTTGAGCAGGAAGTGGGATTACCGCAGCTTGAATCTTTACTTTACCCAGTACGGACGTGTCGCTCAAGGAGGCGAATTCCCGGCGCGCGAAAAGGGTGTTGTCGAGCCTGCCGCCGCTCCAGCTGCAGCTCCAGGGGCGACCGTCTGAAGTTGATTGTCTGTCATATTCGATACAAGTTGGCTGTGGGAGGATATGCGAACTTTGGTGGTCTGGGACGTGTCTTTGAGGTGGTGGATCACTCGCTATGGGTTGTAATGCTCTGTAATGTGTAATTTGGCTGGCAATATGGGAGTTTAGCTGGTAAATATCGATACCCTGATGAAAATATATATAACACTCGTTCAAAAACAAATCGAAATTCTGCAGGAGTGATGCGATCTATCTAAACCTATATCTAAATATTCTATTGCTCTGCTTGGAGATCTTCGACACCTCATGATATTGGTCTTCATTTTGGTAGCAATGATAAGCCACTCAATAACTAGCACCTATTGTGTCTTGTACAATCTAATTCGCTTATTATTAATATATATATCTTGCAACTACAAATTCTACTTCCCAAAAAATCCTCTAAAACGCCATCTTTTGGTCAAACACTTCAACAGATCTATGTAGTATAACATTGCCCCAAATTACCCCCGAATATATTGACAAAGGAAATAGCCAAGTCGTCAACACCTGGGTCGTTATTAGAATGGCCACCTCATTCGGCCTTCTTGGACTGCTTCGTTCTCAACTTCATCAACAAATACACCATTGCATAACCACTAAACGCAAACAACACCACGATTCCCGCATCTCTCCATCCGTAATAATAGTCGACCAGATTCAGGCTCTCGAGGTAGTCGGATCCAGTCCGGTATTCGCAAACCTGGCAACCAGATGTCGCGTCAGGATTCGTGAGATTTGTGCGAGCGCCCATACCATGCATGTAATCTTTCAAGTAGACGCCGCAAGTTTGATTGGAAGGGGGGTTGAAGGTAGCAAATTCTGCCTCGGCGCAGCGGACTGGAGCGGAGAAACTCGTGAATGTGAGGAGGGATCCCATGAGGTAGTTGAAAGCTGAGACGAAGGATTAGCAATGAATTCTTCGGAACCTAGAGGGAGTCCCAGGTGGCGATGGTGGGCCATTGATGCTCGAATTCATACTCGACACAACTATAGTAAAGTGGGGTAAGGCATGAGATCTGGATAAACTTACGATTGAGATAATAAATCCAGTAACGCCAGAATTCCGTAATCTGTCCATATGGAACGAGAACACCACAGAAAGCAACCAAGGTCCCGATAACCAGAGGATTGGCGAGAGTAGCGAACACAGCATTTGGAGCATATGCTGCAATGAACTGGCCTATACTCGTGTAGACGAACTCGTACATGATCATGACAAAGAGCGTAGCACCGGCTTTATTGGAATCGGTAGGGAACCCAACGGTATAGTACCAGCAAACGAAATAGATCACTGCGCAAGCACACAGATAGGGAATTTCGGAGATAATAAGGCCAGTGACAAAAGCGATCCAGGAGTACATCTTTGACTTCTTCTCTCTTGCTTCGTAAATGTCCCGTCGGTCAATAAAGAGTGGCTGCAATTGAGCGATAACTCCTGGAGCTACGAAAATGAAATTAAAGACCGTAAAGAGGCGTAATTGTAAATCAGCGATGCTGTCGCCGATCATCCAGAACGAGAAGCCATTAAAGAGAGCGGATCCGATATGAAGTGCCAGTTTATTGTTGATATAGTCTGTGTTTCTCCAGACTGCGACATTCATGCGCTGTGTCACAATCTTGATCTGTTGCCAAAGCGGCATAGCAAATTCAAAGCCATCATCGACAGTTCCAGGTGGTTGTGAAGCGGCGTCGCTAATTATGTGGTCCAATTCTTCGATAGATCGCTTGTGCTCGGGCGAATCAAGCCAGACTTGGTTCCAGTCCTTTGCTTGCGAGTGAGAGCCAGAAACAACATCGATCATATGCTCAGCGGGATTGGCATCCTTAGGGCAAGGGGCATCATAACGAGCAAAGTATTCCTTTAGAGTGACGGCACTAGGGCCTATATCTCCAAAGTAAACAGTCTTGCCGCCCCGGGCCAATAGCAGAAGACTGTCAAACTGAAGGAATAGCTGAGCGGACGGTTGATGAATAGTTACCTAGAATCATGAAATTGGAATCAGCATTATGCCTGAGGATATTCGGGGTTGTAGTATATCTAGACTCTTGAATCTGATCACTTACCAAGACTGCTTGTCCAACGTCTGCCAATTTTCTCAAGAAGCGAACAATATTGAAAGCTGCTTGGCCGTCAAGTCCGGAGGTAGGCTCGTCCAAGAAAATTAGAATGCTGGGTTTTGACACAAGTTCCACTCCAATAGTCAATCGCTTCCTCTGCTCAACGGAAAGACCAGCGCCGGTGGTTCCGATAAGAGTATTCTCTATGTCGTGCATTTCTAAAAGGTCGACTATGCTGTCGACATATTTGAGCTTCTCCTCTCGGGGAATTGTTCGAGACTGACGAAGGAGGGCGGAGAACTCGAGTGCTTCCCGAACAGTTGCCAAAGGTTCGTGAACATCCAGTTGCTCGCAATAACCAGCTGAGCGTTGGAAGCTCACAGTAAGAGGCCGTCCATCCACAAGAATTGAGCCTTTGATGGTACCATCCGTCTTACGCTGAGCTAAAACGTCCAGAAGAGTAGTTTTTCCAGCTCCAGACGACCCCATTAAAGCACCCAATTGTCCTAAAGCGAAGCACATTAGCACAGGTTTCTAAGAGACGTTCCACTACCCGAGGGACTGGCCCCTGGGCATTTCACACGGCTCCCAAATCAATTTGAGAGCAAGGAGGAAAATATGACGAACCAGGTTTGACCCATCCATGAACATCATCTAAGAGAGTTCTGTCTCCCGTGGGTGTTTTGACCGTATATGAGAGATTTTTCCAGGTGAACACTGAGGTATTCCGAACCAACTGTTGATCGGTGACCGTCTCGTCGGAAGATGAGGTACCCGAGTCCGCGACCTTCTTTTCTTGGTTAACTTGCGAGTTGGATTGGGATTCTTCATCGGCAACAAGATGCTGGGTGTTCTTCTTGGCCTTTTCGCGGGGAATAAGAAGAACCCCGCCCTTTCCACCCTGGGCCTTCCAGTGGGAGGTCGCGAAGATTGTGATTGCAACGAAAAGAACCCAGAAAGCCCTGCTGATGTCAGAGATTGCTTGCTTAATGCGGGTCGGCAAGAAACTTACCAAATGATGCCAAAGTTACGCCAGATGTTGGACGCGGAGTAGGACAATGAGGCGAGATACTCAGCTCCCGTAACACTGGTGGCACCTGGTCGAGCACCTCCGACCCCAGCGCAGGCTGAATGAAGGAGATCACCGTACTGAGGGCCATTGGGAACTAGATTTATTCCGACGCAAGGAATTATGGCGTCCTTAAATTCGTTGGCTAGAATTCCGGAGAAGCCATAAGCTAGAGGATCAATCCCTATACAAAATTAGCTCCAGGCCACAACCCATATCTATTGTGGATTTGAGAATTTCGGGGCGTATGAGCCTTGTGCGGTGGAGAAACTTGGGCCCTTCGGTTCTTGAAGGGGGGGTGGGGATTGGAGAGGATACGTACAATAGATCCAGACAAACCACTGCGTATCATAGTCAGCAAAATGTTTTTACATTCATTCTGGATCATGATTAGAACTTACGGGATGCATTGCGGGTTTGTGAATCATGTATCCCGTATACATAATGAGAGCTGAGACGAGGAACCCTGATACCTTGCTGGCGCCATCAAAAGTCGAGAATGCTGCACCAATAGACCGAAATAAAGCCGTCATACATATGGATGTTGCAAATACTAGATTTGTGAATATCGGTAAGCATTGACTTCTAATTTAGGGAACCTCAACAACATGGGGAGTGTTCGGAAGCGGAAATGCAGGAATGAGGAGAAGAAAATACGTACAGAAGATCCAAAAGGTGAAGAAGGCACCAGCATCCTGTCTCAATCCAACCATAAAGTATATTACGAGTGAGAAATGGGTGATCTGGAACAGGAGTACTGGGACATCAGCTGCAACCTGTGCAAGACAAAAGGCGGCGGGGTGGAAGAGGGCAAAATTCTTGTGCTTTGCGAGAACAGGACGACCGGAGAAAGAATCTGTGACTTCGGACATAGCCATGAGACTGTTGAATAATAGAGACAGGAACAATGCTCCAGACTTGAGGAAGATGCCACCGGAATTAGCAGGCGCATTGTAAAAGAGTGATCCAGCGATGAGGGCCTGGGCAAGGGCCGCGGCTTGCTTGATGATCAAGCTAGCCTTGTCTCCCCAGAGAATCTGGTACTGGCGCTTGACACAAGCATTGATCTGGCGGCCAAACGAAACCGTATATGGAGATTTCTTTGGCAGGCCTTTAGCTTTCTCGTGCTGGACACCAATCCGGAAGTCTTCAGTCCGGGATATCGCCTCTTCCGAGATGGGGTAACTGTATTCCGCTTCCATGGCTTGTTTGATGCTGGATTTCTCATACGTTGCTCGGATCTCTTCGGCTGTCCGTGGGATGCTTTCGAACCCTTCGCGAATCTTCCTCTCGGATGGGACTGTGACTCCAGTCAGGTAATCGGCGACATTCGCCCCATCATCACAGTAGAACCCCAGATCCTCCATGAAAGGACGAGCTTGCTTCAAGGGACCATAGTAAATTTGTTTGCCCTCATCGATCACCAAGACTTTGTCGAATAGGTTGTAGATGCCATTGCCAGCCTGGTAGAGTGTGACAATTGAGGCGAGGCCGAATATGTCTGTAATGGCTCGAATGGCTTTGGTGTATTCCAGAGCTGTGCTAGCATCCAAACCTCTCGTACTATTATCCCAACAAAAAACGCTCGCCCGAGTTGCTAGAGTCTCTATAATCGAAACCCGTTTACGTTCTCCACCAGATACTCCACGAACAAATTCATTCCCAACTTTTGTGTCACGAGTATGAGGGATGCCCAAAGATCTCAACAAGAAGTCAACATTCTCTTTTTGAAACTCGTCCGGGCTCGCTTTGTCTGAGGGTAGGTTGAAGGGAATTTTGAGAGCAGTAGCAAAATTGATCGTCTGCCCAACGGTGAGTGTAGGATAGAAGAGCTCTTCTTCTGTGTTCATGACGATCTGTCCTCGAAACTGGGCTGCGTCTTTGGCATTCATGGATCCCCAGTTTATATCGCCTGTGACTTCCGCATAACCTTCCCTCCTGTTGGCCAATATCTTCAATAGACTGGTGCATCCGGCTCCAGGGCGGCCAAGAACCAAAAGCATCTCTCCTGGTTTGACACAGCCATGAGAGTTCTCAATAATGGTCTTCAGCGGCGCGCCACCTCGCGCTTCCATGACGGCCCGTGGGACGTTGAACTGGGATCCCACATTTTCATTGATGGCGGCATCAGCACCAATTCCTTTGATTGTCAGGTTTTTCCAAGTGACTCCTAATTTCCGTCCCTTGACCTCATCCTTCTCGCCCTGGCGCTGGACCATCTTAAGCTCAGGCATCATCTTCCAGTCAGAAGCCATGCTGACGGGTGCCTCTTCGTCTGAATCATCGTATGCCCTCTGAGTACTCCGTCGGGTCAGGACTGAAGTGTTGGTGAGAATTCGCGAGATACGGCGAGGCTGCGTAGCCACTGGGGCGTATGCCTTTGGCTCTGGCTCTGGCTCTGTCGCTGCCATGGCGAATGTTCTACTGTGAGTGTTGGATCACTCAATCCAAAGTTTGAGGGGGGGTGGGTCGAGGAAATGCAAAGACGGCAACGATGGAAGGACAAGAACAATTGCTCAATAACTGGAATGGAATAGAATGAAAGTGGACAAACGGTCGAGCGAGCACTGTATATATGGGGGCATTGGATTTCTATGATATGACCCACAAGTCAAGCTTGCGTCGCAGAGCGGAATATCAGCAGAGTCCGGACGGCGAAGAAGGACCTATCCAAGGCTTATAGGGGAAAGCCCATAGCGGGAATCGGGACTCGGGGTCCTGTCTATACGCAGTCTACGGGGTAGTACCGTCGTCGGCGGACACTTGTCCTCGCAAAGAATGCAAAGGAGTGGACAAACAGGTGGACATGGCTCTGATGTGATCGTCTCGGGCAGATACCTCATGGCAGGCAGGCAGTTCACTCTGGACTTCGGTGTCGATTTGAGGCCGAGGCGGTCCTTTGCATGCATCTGATTGGACGTCGCAGCGATGGCCCTTATCGACATGACGACTCCAGAGTAATCGTCTGGTGGTACTAAATGGGCTTAGCACGCCCCACCAGACCCTCGTATCCACTCAGGTCTAGTTTAGCAATAAATCAAATTTTCAGCAATAAATGAAGTTTTTAAGCATAGTAATAGAAAACAATTCACTAAGCATAATGTACCTTTGTTATTTTTTGCACCTAATTACTATATAGATCTAGTTATATATACATATAATACTATACAAAAAAAAGTATATTATTCTAGACGTTAGTATTTTAGTATGCGTTTTAACCTTATTAGTACCTCCTTATCCTCCTACTTAAAGTCTTCTAGTAGCTCTACACTTATAAGCACATATAGTAGTAGATAAAACTAAAAAGGAACCTTTAATCCATCCTCTAAAAAGCGAGTATGCTAGCCATTTTTGTAGCTATTTTTTATAGTTTCAAGTAGAAAAAACGTAGGCTTTATATAAGGGCTATCCCTCTTTAATGCTCTCTTTTTCCTGCTAATCATAGTACCTGTCTCCTTTAATTTAAATATCTCCTAAAGCTTTTAAACTCTCTATAGATCCTACTTATTCATCTTATCTTCCTAATACCTTAGGATTTAACGTATAATTAAAGGCTATTCTTTAAGTACTACTTTTGCATTACGTTCTAATGCTATATTCTTCTTGTGACGCATAATTCCCCCTACCTTCTTATACTTATTAGTAATCTACTTTACTCCTAGGCCCTTATAAATAAGACTATACGATTAGACTTATGCATTACTCCTATTTTTATAGTACTTCTCCTTAATCTTAGCCTTAACTTGACTAATCTCTTATTCTCATACTAGCTTTACTATAAGGATTCAGCTTTTAGTAGCTTATTAATATACTTTAAGAGATTAATTAAAAGAGGAAGTAAAAGGAGTATTATGATTAAAGTGATTATTAAGGCGCTTATTAAGGTAAGCATTATATGCTTTATAGTTATAAGTTTAAGGTAGATTCTAAAATGGCTTTGATTTTAAGGTAGATAATAGGGTTATAGACCTAGCTATTATAGACTATTTAGCAGGCCTCTAAGGTACATACTTAGGAAGCTTTTATAGTACTACTTTAGGGCAAACTTAAAGTAGAAGACTAGTTAATTTCTATGCCTATAAAACCGTTTTTAATTTAAAGGTTTTATTATAAATTATCTAATAGCTATTAAGAAAATTAATCTTTAAGTACTCAATTGTACTATATTAGATCTTATGCGTAATATCTACCTAATGCTAATGCTTCTCTATCTAGAAGATGCTAATATCTAGAGGTTATAGGAGGTATATACTATAGGGGGGAAGCTAGAATAGGATAATATTATGCTCCTAATAGAATACTAGGAATTCCTCTATAAGATGAGATCTATAGCTATTAAATATAAGCATTTAATAGGTCCCTTTACGCTTATTCCTCATATGATTATAGAAGTATTAGAGCTATTCTTATGATAATCCCTTATTGCTATATCTAGATTTAGATATTACTATAAGAACCCTACTATTAAGGTCATTTTAGAAGTACTTTTTAATAAAGACCTTCCCCTTTAGTACTAGCATAGGTTGGATTACTATCCTATTACTATAGATACATTTAATAGTAGTATAAAAGTCTTGATTATCTAGATTTAAGAGATATACTACCTTAGTATTAACGTGAGTGATTATAATTTAACTATTTAAAACTCTAATTCAAAAGCCTATCTCATTGAAGTTATAGATGTCTATAGGGTCGATTCTATACTTCTATATAGTATCTATAAAGTACTAGAAATACTTCTTGATCTCTTCTTTTATATGTACTACTTTATGCTTAGCTGCGAAGGTTTTAGTACGGATTATCTTAAACTAGTCTCGATTTCTCTTGAACTAGTAATAAGCCTATTGCTTATTAACTCTACGGTCTTTGCTTAATACTCTTAAGATTGAATTTGCTACTATCAGAATATGACTTTTATCTACTTAATAGCTAAGGTATATTAGCCAGTTGATATAAGCCTTGAAGGAGTCTTCTTAAGCGGGATTTAGTACTTTATTAATACCTCCTTTTATATTTATAGCATGCTTCCTATTTAATCATCCTTAAAGCTACATATTTGTAACGATAAATTTACGCGTAACTTTAGCTATATGCTATTTAGGATTAGCTTATTTAAAAGCTATAATATCGCTTAATCGTTTCTTAGTATCAGTATTAAATTTAGTCATAGTTGCATTAAGATATTTGGATTTCTAATTAGAAGTATAGAGATATTTTAAAAAAAATTCATTTATTGCTAAAAATTTGATTTATTGCTAAACCAGACCTGAGTGGATACGAGGGTCTGGTGGGGCGTGCTAAGCCCATTTAGTACCACCAGACGATTACAGCTAGCTACTTGTACTCGGCGGTAACTTGTATGAAGTGACTTGTACCTTGGGCTTGGGCTTGGGCCTGCAGGCGGGAATAAGAAAGGGGGGGGGATACAGTAAGAAAATAAGGCCTCGGGGATTATCCAAAACTGCACAGCTCTGAAAGAAAGACTGAATCGCCCAGTTTGATTGCTGTTGGGTTGGCACTGACCTGGAGGCAGGAAGGAAGTGTGGGCTCAGAAGTCTTGGTAGGAGTGGGAGCCGCCATGTCGGACAATTAAACATGTCCGAGTCCGTATGCGCATACACCATACATATCACGTGAGATGTATATTTATTGATCAAACCGAGCTGAGCTGAGTGGCAGATACTGTACAGTAGCCAACAGCTCTTGAGGTGATAACATGTCCCCCGCGGCCCTACGCAAGCTCTAGGGCGTTGTCCATGTAGTGCCTAGCTGACGTAGTCTTATACGTCTTAAAAAGCTATATTATTTAAGTGTTTTAAGTATTATATATAGAAGTAAAAGCCGCGGCAGAAGGTACTAGCGCAATCTAGGGGAGGGGGAGGGATAGAGAGATGAAGCTTAAGTAGGAGAGGAAAGTAATACTATACCTTATAAAGAGAGGAAGCATGATTATGCCGCAAGCATGATAACTAAGAACATGTGAAAAAACGCTCCTACTACTATATCATTTGTGAGCTAATTAGATTTGTCCTCCTACTCTACTACTGTTTTTCTTAGAACTAATCATTTTCGCCTAGCGTTAAAAAAGGACGCTATTTGGCATTTTTTGCCCGTATACCCTATTAAAACTACCAAATCTGCCTTACATCCGGGGGTGAGAAAGTATACACTAGCGCTGGCAATGATTACAACTATCATCATACAAGAGCACTCGTTTCCTGGATCTTGGCGGAACTATTTACAGTAAAGTACCTAGGTAAATTACCTACCACTTTTTGCATCTGAGAGTCTGAGACACCATTAAGACTCAAGGTTGACCCCTTCTCGGTCATCCCGCCTCTAGTAAGGTAAATTACCTAGCCTAGGTCTCCCCATGCCACCTGTCAGTGTCATAGAACTTTACTCGGTACTTACAGTAGTAATTTAAGCACCCCACCCCACCCTTCGGTCTCTTCGCTCTTCGCTTCTTCTCTTAAACCCGTCTGCCTCGTTAATAGTGCCTTGTTTCCCATTGTTCGGTGTCGTGAATAGTGATGCCGTGCGAGTTCTTTGAACCGGCTGCTTAGCTACTCAATCAAACATTTAATGCTCAAGAAATCGCACACTCCATTGCATTGGAGCATTGCATTGGAGAGTTGCATCCTTCCATACTCATATTCCGAAGATAGAGAATATATTGATAAGTAGTGTAATATTTACAGTCGCAACCAGAGCAGCTGGACCAGAGGATCCCCATTGTACCACTGCTAGAGATCTTCTTCATCGCAACCTCAATTTCTTCGACCTATTGGTGTATGAAGCCCAAACCTTCACAAGCTAGCTCTGGCCAAACCGACCTTCCCAAAGATAAATTCTTCAAGGTACTGGTTCACTTCGGCAGGTTTCTCCCACTAGAACACGGGGAGTTAGCTATTTCCTATTCAGAACGGTTTTGAGAGCTATATGTTTCGGTTTAGGAAATGTATAGGAGTTAGGGCACATAAGACGAAACATGATAGAAGGGAGTAGGTTAAGTTCAAAGAGCCAGTTCTCCTTACCAAAGCCCAATGGCCAGCCTTGACCTCTCCCTTGGTGAGACTTCTGAACGACTTCTCCATTCCCGCAGCCAGAGATGGCGGCAGGGCTTGGTCCTTCGAGCCCCCGATAAACAACGCAGGCATCTGGAATTTCAGGTCTTCCTCGGATTTCTCCGCCAACTCTCTTTCATCATTAAAGTTCAGCTCGCTGGTCCGGTACCACTAAAAAGTTTTTAGTCAATACTTTGTTCTGCTACTGGGATTGAGGGTTTGAAAAGGCAATTTCCTTACATTCAGTGGTCCATGAATTCCATGAATCGCATATCTCTCCACATAAAAGTCCACCTCCTCCTTACTCAACAAAGGCGATGGTCCTACTTCAGCCAACTTGTCGTAAATGATGCCATCGCTCACGTTGAAAGTAGCTTCTCCACTAGGAGTTCGACCCCCATACATACCTCTCAGAAACTGCCCAAGCTTCTCCTCCCCCACAACATGCTTTTCCACTTCACCAGACGCGAGCTGAATCTGGTACTTGAAATTGGGCAACGCACTGATGGGGAAATATTCCTTGCGTGGTGCGAAATACGGAGTGCAGACAGAGAAGAAAGCAGATACGAGCTTGGGATATCGCAGCGCAACGCGATAGACTACCGCTCCTCCCCCTGTGATACAATTCAGTTACACTTCCATGAATATATTTTGGTATGCATGTGACAGGGTTTGGTGATAAACAACGTCAAAAGTCTCGTGATACGACTTCGGGCCTAAGTGGGGAGGAAAGTGAGCGCAGATGGCATGGCACTCACAGTCGTGTCCTCCGAGTATAATACTGGACAGGCCAAGTTCTTTTGCAAGAGCAGCCAGATCATCAGCAGCGCGCTTGTAGGTGTAGAATTCAGGGGAATCCGGCGCATCGGTGCCAGAGTACCCCATCATGTCCGGTGCGACGACGCGAAGACCAAGAGAGGCCAGGAATGGAATCTGATATCTCCAACCAAACGCCTGTCCCAACGAATTAGCATAGGGAAGAGTCAAGCGCTAAAGAGAAAAAAAGGAGCTTGAAGACGGTCCCTGGAACCCGCATATAGGTTCCTAGGAAGACAGCTTTTTGTATGATGATAAGCCTACCATATCAGGCCATCCATGAACTAGGAAAATAGTGTCGAGGCATTTGCCTTGAGGTTCAGCCAGAATATAGCTATAAGTCTTGCCGTTCAATACAGCAGTCTTATACTGGACGTCCTTGGGCGTGAGTTTTTCAGCCATTGTGAGAATGTTGTGAGAGATAATAGAGTGTTCGTTGCGAGAGGGGTAATAGCGACCAGGCCCATTATAAGTATAACGAAATATCAATGCAAGCTCTGTGCGGCCGTATGCTATGTGCGGCCGTATGCTAGTATGGTATCCATTTTCATATGCCGATCACACGGACTCTTCTAATAGATAGGTATAGGCGAAGATTATGATACCTAATTGATTATAATATAATAATTCTAATAGGCTTATTATTATTCCTATCTTGTTTTACCCTAAACACCGAATATTCTATACTAATCTTAAGTCTTGATTGCTAATCACAACTTCGAATCCAAGTGTCCAATTTACTATTTTTACGGATAAGCTTAAACAAACAGGCACTGCCTTCGGCTCCTTTTCGACAAATATCGCTATAAAGTATCATGCCACCTAGACTAACAAATTACAACTTGGCCTATACTTATTAATGCCAAGCGGCACTTGATGTTACAATCTAATGAACTTTTGATACACTAATAATACTACCATTGGATTATTGCCCTCTGCCAAAGCAAAGAAAAGTCAAGAACATTCATTCGCCCAGTCTACATCCACGGCCTGGATATCGTTCCAAGCAAAGATCCGGTCTCAATCAGATGCCATGACCTGTACAAAAAAGCGGGATGCAGTCAGTAAATGACTGTATCCTCCTCATTCTCGACGACTACCTCCCCATTATGTTCTTCTATAGACTGCTTCTCCGCTGTAAACTGATCAGACTGAGTCACAGGAGTATCATTAGTAGTATCAACAGCGTTAGAAACGGACGGAGACTCGGTACGAGGCTCACCCACCGTCCCCTGAGACGTGATGTTAGCTTGCTCTTTCGCAGATGACTCTTCCTCGTGTGCCTTAGGATACCGGGCGTAAAATTCGTCTACTTCTCGTTCGATCAAAGCCTCAGCTTCGGCGATTTGTTCCTTGATATGTTCTTCCTCTCGTGGCAGCAGCTCCCATGGTTTGTAATACTAGAGTAGTAGTCAGTTCTGGTGCAGAAGAGAAGGCTTCGATACATACCAGTTTCGGCTCCGCATTGGTAGTAAGAGAGTTGGCCATTGCCAGCATATTCGTATGCTTAATTCGCATCTATAGAGATATTAGTATAATATCAAGATAGTGGTATGACAATAGCGTACCGATTGCTCGTCGAACTTGATTTGCTCGGTCTTGCGAACAGCCTTCAAGTCTGCGAGCTTCCGTGTTCTTCGTCCCTCATCTTCGGCCTTCTGTTGTTTAGCTTTCTCCTGTTGACGCTTCTCAATCTCCTGCCGTCGTTTCTGCTGACCATTGGGCGTGCTCTGGCTCAAGGTACTTAGAAGCCCGCCGAATAATCGTTGGCCACGCTTCCGTTCCTCTTGAACGCTGCTCTTGCGCCTATCTGGGCCAAGGATCTTCTTCTCTTCTGGGCTGTCTCTTTCGGCCTTGATTGATGATCGCCGGCTCGATGGCTTGTCTTCCTCTCTAATCTCTTCCTCAATCTTGGAACGCTTGGCATCGAGTTCGGGCTCAGATGATAATCGTCGCTTTGCGCCTGCACTCGGGGATTTGGCTGGCGCAGGTTCGGGAACGACGACTGCGGACGCGATGTGTCTGCAGAATGTTAGCATTTGTTTTCCGGCCACGAGCTAGACGTGAACAAACCCGATAACTTCCGCCATGTCGACGTGAATACGTCTCTAATAGTCCTGCTCTTGCATACCGAGGAATATGGATATGGGCGAAGTGGTTGAGGCTGCCAATCTGATTAATCGAAGGTGATTACCGGATTCGGCGCTTACCAATCAATTTTTGGCGGCGGGCGGATATCAAAGTTCAGGTCGCGGTTTCCTCACGTTTCCCTCAACCCAACCACAACGAAGAACCCTACGTCTTCACCTTGAGCTTGATTCTATCCAGAGGCATTGAACGACTACCTCGCAAAGTTCCCGCAAATCCATAAGCCTGCAACATGTCTCGCCATCATCCGTAAGTCTCACCTTGCTTAACCCCTCCATCTTATCACCCACCCGCCCCTCTAGCTCCTTCTATTTTCTGAGGCATATACTGACAATTTCTCAAGTGATCTCGTAATGTGTCGCAAGCAAGCTGGCACCCATATCGGACGCCTCTGCGATAAGTGCGACGGAAAGTGCCCAGTTTGCGACTCTTACGTGCGACCCACGA
The DNA here is from genome assembly GCA_007821535.1 of Lachnellula occidentalis. Lineage (NCBI taxonomy): Eukaryota > Fungi > Ascomycota > Leotiomycetes > Helotiales > Lachnaceae > Lachnellula > Lachnellula occidentalis. The sequence continues at coordinate 20,076 of QGMI01000047.1, read as the reverse complement.
CCCTGGTTCGGATCTGTGATGAATGCAGCTTTGGCAACTACCAAAACAAGTGTGTTGTTTGTGGTGGCGAGGTATGCTTTCGTTGAATATACAAAACGGATTTGTACTGACAATTACATAGGGTATTTCCGATGCTTTCTACTGCTTCGAATGTACACGACTGGAGAAAGACCGAGATGGATGTCCGAAGATTATAAATTTGGGATCTTCAAGAACCGATCTGTTCTATCAAAAGAAGAATTTTCGGAATCAATAACGAGGAGGGGAAGTGGAGGCATGGTAGTATTGACTGCGTGCTGTCCGTTACAGCTGCAGCTCTCTCAACCTCGCTTCTCAAACCATACCTCTCGGCAAAGGATTCGCCAATCGACCATTGGAAGCAAGAGCGACGAAGCCTTGGCAAAACTGGTGTATCGATTGCGGATGGGTCGATGAACGATAATTTTCAAGTGCATAGCGTTGGAGTTTGGGAGGGGCATGGCAAATGGCGTCACAAAACGAACAATAGAACAGACCCCACGGGGAAGTCACACCAACTGGTATCCTTGATACCCATAACAATGTTCAGGAAGGGTTGATTGTGGGTATGGATTTCCGATAGGATCTTACTCTTTCTGTCAAAGCATACACAAACAGTGCGGCCTCCACCAATTGTCATCTACTGGTGTAGCCGCACATGACATTGATACTTATACCATGATTTGTTCTAGATCTCAGACGTCCAGCGTATACTCATTATACACCATGCATGTCTCGTATGTTTTCCCCATGTCTTATTATATGTTCTCTTTGCAATAATCATACACATGCCGCTACTTTAATAAGCGAGAAATGTGTGAATATATGAGGTACGCCTTCGAGTGAGATGGAAGCATTCAACATCGTTGCATCCAAATCACCTTGACAGTTCTCATAGCCGTTGAAACATTATTAATACTCTACTGCCTCGACAAACCTTGAAGCAGGCTTCGATTCAATATGTGCTGGCCGTGGGCTGATGTTTATCTGGAGGAGGAGCCCAAGCAGAAGAAAGTGAAGACCGTCGACTACTACGATCCGGTAAGCAAGATGTGGGTCAAATTGGAAGGAGGTTCGCATGTTGTGAGTATAGCGGCATTTACTCTTTCCTATGTCGCTGTTATGCATTGGTTTTCCTTCCTTGGGCTTGAGGTGTTCACCTTCCCCTCTTGGGTCCTGGCTTTGAAGTGGCGGAAAGCGACCAATTCACTTTTCAACTCCGGCCACACAGCACAAGCTCCAAGACGAACACCCCGCATCTTCTTTCCCAAAATACTCAACCAAGACAACAACGATTTCCAACCAGACCCCACCACTTCTTTCCGCCCAAAAAGTATACTCTCACCATCACCATGACGGTAGCTGAAGAGAACTTCCAGCCCCAAACTCGAGATACGACCAATGGCCCCAATCTCCATACCTACGTCCCCCGCTCAGACGGTGCCATCATGGTGGGCAGCATAGCCTACTTCCCCGAAGGCTATGTGCCTGTCATCGCAGCCGCTGCCGCTGTACCCACGGTTCCAGTCGTCGTTCAGCCCAGCCAACCAGCACTTGTATACCCACCTCCTTATGCACTATCTCCATACATGCCCCAAGTGTCAGCCGAGTATTTCAGACAAGTCTTCTACCCTCAAGCAAGTCTTCAGTCTAGTGGCCATCTCTTTCTTGATATCTCTTTCAGCTCTACTTTACCGTTATTTTATTTCCAGCTTAACTTAGCTAACCCATCTATCTTTCTCAATCTCTAGGTCGGACAACAACCAGTCAACTACCCTGTCGCCATGCCCATGTTCCCCCAGCAGCCTCAACCAATCTACCAGCAACAACCATACATGGCCCAGCCGCAGCCCGCGTACTACGGCGCCGCCTTCCAGCAACCACCGTTCGGAACCATCGGTCATACGGGTGGCGAAATCATGGCTCAGCAGATGCAAATGGCCGGCAATCTGGAGATGGACAAGCCGCAGGAGATGAAGCCTGCTGATGACGACAAGTTCCGCTTCTACTGGGTTCGAGAGCTGGATCAGACTTGGTCCCAGAGGAATCGCTTGACCATTGATAGCGGCGATATTGGCGATGTTAGGTGGTATGCTAAGGATGGCACATTCTATGCCGTTAGACTGCCCATGTCTTAGGGATGAATGGGTTGCGTGAGTCAGTCATTAGTTTGCAGTCTCTTTTCTTTCGGAACGGCCTTTGCTAACGACTCGTACTTGTAATAGGCATTCGGCGGATATTGCTAAGCAGGAGAATTGAATACTAGCATACCATATCGAAGGCTCGCCAAAAGGGCCTTTCGCACGGAATCCATCACTTTTATAGATATGGTGGACCGTTGTAAGATAGTTCGGAGGAAAGCTTCCCAGGGATTCGCGTTGGGGGGATGATGGCATTGATGTGACGTTGCAGGGCGAACGCGATAGGTTTCCACTCGTTTATGTGTATTCGCGGCTGGGAAATGGATGCATACTTAGTTGCTTAGCACCCTCATGCGATGCATGAGGGGTCACGAAAACAGCAATGAAACGCACGTGCAGTTTCTAAGCCTGACTGAACTTGTGTTGACTCAATGGAGTTCGTTCTTCATTCGTCCGTGAGACTTGTATGCGAATTTGCATCACGCGAGATTCAAGACTGTGCAAACGCAAAACACAAAGGCCTGGGCAAAGATCTCAAACGCTGACATTCAAAACCAAAACACTCACCTCGAGCCCCTTCAGCCCGCTTTTCGTCAATCTACCATCCTGAACAACCCAACTCGAATCCCCATACAGCACCTGCTCCACAGCATCAACACTCACAGGCAACTCGATACTCACCACCGCACTCTCATCCATGTACTGGCCACTCGCAACCCCGACCAACATCTTCCCACCCAAGACCCACGCACTAGCATCCACCAACACCTCGCCCTCTACCTCCAAATCCCCCACCACATGCGTCCCAAACAGAAACCCCTTTACGAGTTCCGTCTGGAACACCTTGCCCAGAGCCCCAGCTCCAACATTGATAGCGTCCGTAGACGGGTATATCCAATACGAAATCCCCATCGCACCATGGTTCACACTCAGCATCATCATGTTCTCCACCTCCTGCACGCTAGGGATACTCTGCCAGTAATCCTGCTCCCCAAACGCCTGCAGCACGCTCCACGTAGGCTTGCTGCCTATCACACCCGGCCCAAGATTTGCCTGGTATCGCGCAAAGTCGTCGATGCGATCAGACACGTCTGTTAATTCGCCTATGCAGTTATCACACCCGCAGTCGCCGTACGTGGTGTTGCAGGCCGTGTCCCAGGATACCGACCAAGTAGCGTTTATAGCGACCGGGTACGCGTCTTCGAAAATGATATCCCCGCCTGCGGCGTATTCTCCGTAGTAGAAATCCTGGCAGTTGAGAACCAGGGAGACGGGGTGGTACGGATCTAGGTCTTTCAGCTGGTCGTAAGCTACTTTGGTGGAGTTCAAGGCGTAAGCCCAGCCGTCTGGTTCGTCGGCTGTGTACCACATCAGGAGACTGCTTCTGTTTTGCCAGAGCGCTACTTGGTCGGATATGCGAGTGCTGTTTTGGAAGGCGAAGCGCATGTCGTAGATGTTGAAGAGGTTCAGGGAATCCATTAGGTCCCAGTAGGTGGCGAGGGTTGCGGTGGGGTAGGACTGCTCTGGTGTTCCGCCGTCGGGGACGATGTTTATGGTGTTGTAGCCTTGAGCGACGTACGTCTCGAGGGGGGTGTAGGTAATGTTGTCGGGGATCACCTGGCCGCCGCCTGCGTAGCCTCCATTCGGAAAGATACTATTTTCGAAATTGATAGTCAGTACTGAAGCGTTAGAGTTGACGATGGCACATAAATAGCCAATCATTCAAGAATAGTTAAGTCTTCGCATTTCCCAAGGGAAAAAGTATCCCCCGACTTACCTGTACCAGCCGGAATAGGAGTTATTCGAATTTTGGACGTAAAGACCACCGAATAGGTTGTCGATTTTCACAGCGCTTCCGTAAGTACGCGAGGGCAGAATATATAGCTGTGTACTACCGGTATATACTTGCTGACCGTCTGAAGAAGTTCCGTAGATGGAAATTTCATAAGGCTGGAACCGTGGAGAGAACGACGAGAATGAAAACCCGAGCAAGTTCCCAGTCGAGTTGACTGGAACGGAACTGGACACAAGAAGTGCCCCGTTCTCTTCATTGTGAATCTCGAAATCTACAGTAGTAAAAGCATTGCTTGAGTTCGTCCCAGGATTGTCAAACGAGGCATTCTTGTATGCCTGTCCGAAGGTGTGGGAAAGTGCCGCATCCACAATGAAAGACCCGGATTCATCGCTTTCGAGAAATATGCTATATCGTGGCTGAACAGTCACATATAGCAATGGATCTTTCTGGGGAGTGGGAAACTGGAATTGCCCTCCTGGATCAAGAGAGTGATTTCTAGCTTCAGAATCAGCATTTGTTTCGCGGGGAAAGATTGTTTCTCTACTCACGAGCTCATATACGGCTTCCCACACCATGTCTGTACATCAGCAGGAGCATTGAAGGCCTGCGAAACATCGATGCCCAAGGTAGCGGCCAGCCCTAGCGTGTACTGCTTCACGCCGCGCATGCCGAGACTCTGGTTCCTGGCACTAGACCAGGCTGGTGTCTCGTCTCGCCCGTCTATTATACAGCGAACGAGCGAAATAGAGCAAATGAAGAGCAAGGCACGAAATGGAAGCAAGAGCTTTGTATTGCCATGAAGCCCATTATTGCGCATCACGTGTCTGCAGTTGCACTCACTCAAGATGCAACGTTAACATTGCCAATCATCGCGCGATAACAGACAGTCTTGGGTCCGGATTGCCGGTCGGCATCTCAGAGTTCACGGTGTCTGTGATGCGGCTTTTGGGTTTTCAATGGCTGATTGTGCCTTTCGGGTTGATGATCGACCCAGATTTCTGGTCCGAAAGAAGCAGGTGGGTGAGGAGGGGTCGTAGCGGGGAAGAGATTACATGTAAACTTCTATCAAATAATCTTTCCGTGGTAAAATATACCTTGGAGAAAATGATACTGCAGAACTTTGAAGTAGTAAGGTGAAGAGAGATCTGCAGAGGGCCAGGAAATGATACTTGAGAGCAGTGTTGTTGAAGATCGCTACAGTGGAGGTAGGTACGGGATCGACCCACTTTTTATATAGTGCAAGGAAAGCAGAAGATGTACAAGGATTTGTTCACAAGTGTACCTTCGCTCCAGCCTAGATAATGCAGAACTACCGAATACCTCAGAAGAGTTCCCAAATTACCTTCCAACCTCTTTCCTCGACCCTCGTTATATTTATGCCTGACGAGGCAAGTTGCAAGGCAACTTGTGGCATGTTGTCTTGTTCATTTGAACACAATGGGCCGGGGGTTGGGGGGATTGCGCCTGGTCTATCAAAACATTATTAAGCGGCTGCCGTTACTTTGATTGCAAGCTGGAAGCCGTACGGATATTTGATACCCACGAGTTTTTCAAAGCTAACTAGCTCGTGCGTGTGGTTGAGTTCTTTTTTGGGATTATTTTGTTCTTATACTAGAATGGAGGATATATTGGTGGTTGCGTATAATCAAAACCCCCAAGTTGATCTACATCTACGCCATTGTACGGATATGGATCTATCGTTCGTTAGCTACTATTCAAAAGGCTCGAAGGAGATATCCCTTACCCCAGAATATAGAGTCAAACAAATCCATCGGTGACATGTTCATTGTCTGGTCGACGATTTGAGGAGAGGCCATTCCCGACGGCATCAGTTGTTGGTCATAATCGATGCTGAGAGTAATCAGTATCGAGTCATGTTCAAAAACAGGAGAAGCTTACGGAGGCAGAAGGCCATTCTGCATTGAAGCCATGGCAAGGGCCGCATTTTGTTGTTGCTGAAATTGAAATTGGTTCTCATTCTGCAAGGGCTTGGGGTCGGAACTATTTCCGGGCTGTCCTTCAACTACCCAACCGTGGTCGTAGATGTTTTTCAATGCCGCTAGTGCACGAGATAGCGGACCACTTAACTCGATGTCCTTTTCGGATTGGGGCAGATGCATCGAGGTCTGATCCCTCGCAGCTGTAGTTGAGAGTGCTGATATCAGGTCTCCTTGCAGCTGTCTCACTTCTGGATCTGTCTTCGTCTCGCCCAGGATGCCAAGTAGCACCGCAGATGATAAGCCGTGGTAGGTGAAAGCCCAAGACCGAGTTGGAATGACACTCAATGAATGCATTTTGAGATACATGCGCACCGTCTCGGTCAGATTCTGCTTGCATTTTACAGCTAGGATCTCTTTCTCCGCATTGTCCATTCCCATAATCTCTCCTCGGCGGAGAGCAGGTCTACACAAGACGGACACAACGAAAGCAGTGTGGAGACGGACGGCAAAATACTGCAGCCGATCTTGCACAGTCTTGCAAGAGTCTTTGTGTCGAAATTGAGGGCAAACTTTTTGACGCATATCTTCTACTTCCTGGGAGTCTTTGATGATCTGATTGAAATCCAAAGGTGCACTGCTGTCATTGTTCACGGACTCAAGGATCTTCGAGCAAAGTTGGTACATTGCCTCAGTGTATGACCAACCTTCACCCGCAGTAGGTCCTAGCGGCAACTGACATCGTGTCATTGTAGCAATGGGTGAGCGGTCAAATGAAAGCGAGAGTAAGCTATCTTGCCACACAATGGTCCACCTTTATATGTATTAGCGAGAATCTGGGATGCAAAATTAGACTACCCACCAAAGCTTCCTTCTAGGTAGATCACTAGCTGTTGGTTGAGGAACCCGTGCATTTTCATGAGGGCCTCGATGAAGTCCAAGTGCCTGAGCAAGTCTGCAGGTGAGTCCTATCAGAGCCCAAGATGCTTCTGCTTTCATGTCGTTTGCCAGCACAAATCCGAGGATTAGGAGTGCCTGGAGTGATTCTAATGAGGGGCGTATCAAGAAGTTTGAAAGCCTCAAGCAGTGGAATGATGCTTGGACTTAACCAATGTCAGAATATATTTCCACAAGGCACGACTGACATACCGAAGGCTTGAGATGTAGCAACTCGCTTGTGATAGGTCAATTCTGTATAATTAGTTGCAACTGCGAGCACCGCGAACAGCATTCCCAACCAGGCAGAGGAGACTCCCTTGCCGCCACTCGCGGGATGCTTCGCAGTAGCACTTCGGTCCTCAAGATATATACACAGCTTCGATTCGAAGTCCTCGATATCTATGAGAAGACCCCAGAAGGGTTGGACTATCTGTTTGTAGATTTGAAAAGTCCTGCGGCGGTGTTAGCACAGTAGGCAATATGATCACGGCATAAGCCTAAAGACAGGCCCTTGGATATTATATCACTTACTTTAGAACGTCTCTATCTGAAGGCAACGCGGCAGCGATGTCTTCTTTAACCTTGTCCATGTGTTCCTTGGACATAAATGGATACGATGATGTTGATATTTGCAGCCCCAGTATGGGCATTATATCTTTTCGAATAACATCTTGCTCGCCATCTCCTGATGGCTCGCCGGTCCTCGCCTCCTCACTAAGAAAGGCAGCAATGCTGTTCTGGCCAAGATACCGTGACTCGTTGGGGTCATCTTCGTCTGAATTATGATCAGCCGCAAATCCGGAGAAGCTCGGAAATACCAAGAGGATACGGAAGAGGACACGGAAGAGGACACGGCAGTGCACGACTGGTGACACGATACCGCATCACATGTGGGGTCTGGGGTAGGTAACTTGGATTTAATGCCATGCACGTGGGCAATGCACCAAACGACCATCTCCGAGCGTTCGCCGGGAAATGATATCCTTATATCCTTATATCCACCCCCAAGGACGCCAGAGAGGTTAGAGATTACGGGACTCACCGGTTGTCCTCGGCCATCTGTCATCTTCTTTCCTAGAAGAGCTTTCACTTCCCGGCGACCGACCTCTCTTGTTTCCTGCTACAGATGCTATTTGCTTTGTGGCGTTCTGCTTGGGATTGTACGAGCAAAGACTGGCGTGATCTCTTTTCACACAATTCTCACACGGATGTTTATTGTCACACTTTACCTTGCGTTGCCTACAAGGCCAGCAAGCGGTTCCTACGCAAGCACGAAAAAATTTAGCCTCTGGAGGGGGCATTGGAGTCTGGACTGGATGATCAGGAGAGGCATCGCGAGCTCACCATATCTCACTTTTCTGTGCGAATGGATAATCTTATTTGCCTCATCCGGGGTGAGGGATGTGAGGGAGTCGTTCGGCGGCACCTGGTTGCCCTCATTCATGGTGGAACTGGTTCCAGTGGTTCCAGGAGAGTCGAAGGATGTGGATGGAGGCGTGAGTAGTTCCCCGTTGGAGAAGAGTCGGAGTTCTCGGGAGTTTTCGGCTTCTTCACCAGTCTTGCGTTCATGCTGAATAATCGCTTGGAGGATGGGCATTCTGCTGATTCAGCTTAAAGTGGAGAAGCCAGCCACACTCACGTGCATGTGGAAGGGGATGGGATACTCCGTATCTCTTGCTCTTGTTTGAATGTCGAACATGGAACGTCGAACGTCGAACGTCAGATGGGAACACAAAGTGCAAGTGCAAGTGCACCTGCAATGCTTTAATGCTTTAATGCTGTCCTATGCTTCTCTTGTCTTCTCTTCAACAAGCATCTCACTCCTATTGGGGGAAGCATGCATTGTTTCCCGGTCGAGGGGAGGGCTACTGTACGGTCTATACCGGCAAGTGACGGTCTGTGCCTTTCCCAGTGTTGTTGTTGCGGGGTCAAATGTTTAAATCTCACTCTTTGACCTTTGAAAGGCCTGCCCTGCGCTGCTATCTCTTTGCAGTACTCAGACCGTCGATCGAGTCGCATGCAGAGTTCGTGTTGTGTCGCCCACGGGTCACAACAGGTCAATATTATTATTCAATGCTGAATTGTTGTCTTCCACACCGAGCCCGAGTATTTCTCATCCAAAGGCTGGATTTCCCATTTGAGCATCTACTGGACTCACGCGCTAGCCCTCGCTGAGACGATTGTTATTTCACACGGACCTTTATACACAGTGAAACTAGATACTTACCCTCCTGGGCTTGGTTCTGAATTTTATCTATATCACGTGCTGCAGTATCTTTCTGTTCAGTAAGCCAGCTGTCTCAATTTTCCCATCTAATCCGACGACAGTTCTTCTTTATATTCGAATTTTGAACAGTTCACTTACCCTCGACCCGACAAGCACCTGTCTTTTGTTACGAAGATTACTCACGTGACTCTGTACCTGTTGATCTCGACCCTTTTCTTCCACGGAAAGAGTCTTCGCATGCTGATAACGCTTGTTCCTCTGCGTTCGACTCTCCTGGGAATACTCTTTACTTGGTATTCTTTATTCGGGCCAAATACGCTACATTATAATGATTTCGCTTTCGTGCTAGGGGTGGTCCTTGAATTAACAGTAGAATTAACCAGGACACTTCGCATCATGTTCTCCGGCCTCCACAGCAAGAACCTCATCTCTAGCAGCTCACTGGATCTCCAACGCCAACGTCAACCGCCGCCAACAGCAACTCCATGAACCCAGCACCAATCTCCTTAATATTCTGGTTATGCTGCGACTGACTGGGATAGAACGGACACGAGGCAGCATCATTCCCGAATCCAAACTCGACCGTATAGGCGTGGACGAGATTTTTGGAAGTATCAGCAAAATGGCGTGAGTAATGGTAATCATCACTCGCTCCTGAAGTCGGATACAGGTTCGCAGCAGGGAATACGGCATATTCGCGCCCAGCGGCAGTGCTCATGGCGTCACCGATTCGTGTCGCGGCATTAATGTTACCACTGCTCTCAGCCGTTGGGGAATACTCGCCATATCCCCTACCAGAACCTGGAGTATCGGACAAAATACCCCGAACACTGTTGTAAGAAGAGTTCAGGAAATTCATGGTGGGATATTTCGACTGGTTTTCATCGCTACCCCAGCTATATAAGACATCTCCGGCATACGAGTGCAGATCAGCGAACCAGCGGATTTTGCTATAGGTATCCGTGATCCATTTGATGCTCTTCGTCTCGGGCTCAGAAAAGGCACTGGTACCTAAGAGTCAGAAATTAGCTTGCAATTCATTTGACTCGGGAGGAGAAGTCTGGAAGCCATCACCGTACCATGATATGTCTCATCAGAAGGGTCGGTGGAGGCGACACTAGACCGGGCGCTAGACGCAAAAAGTTTGGTAAAGTCCCATACAAAGTCGAAGTTTCGATTCAAATCCACGCCAACGGAATCAGCAGAACCTGTGGATGACGCGGGGTTTCGGTTCTTGCGCCAGCAGCTGTTTGAAGACTGATCATATGCTACGCCGTCGGGATTGCTCAACGGCACAAAGACTATCCCAGTTGACAGAGCTGATACTACCTGAGCATGGGTATAGGATTTAGAGCCATACTTTAAGCCGACATTGTTCTTGTTGGCGTAGAGCAGGTCGCCAATAAAAAATAGGAGGCCGTCTGAGGCTCCTCGCTCCCGCGCGTGGATGGCGGAGTTCAAGTACACACGGTATGCGTCGTTGCACGTTCCATTTCCTCCAACTTTGCCAGCAGCGAAACTTGCTCCCTGATAGGTAGTATACGGAGTCGTGAAGGTTGAAATGCCGTACACACTCGCGAGCCCTTTCAAGCCGCTGGCAATTTCCTTGACGTTCAAAAGCGACGTTAGCGTAGTGGTTTGTGTTCCCAGCCCTCGTGGCGCTATGGTGCCTGAGCTGTAGCGGTCGCCAGTTGCGATGGCGATACCATTACCGGACGATTGGCGGCGTGCCAACCTTGGTCGTCCCTCCTGCTCCTCGGGAAGGAGACATGCCAAGGACAAAAGTGGCGCGAGGCATGAGATGCAGCAAAAAGATGAGAATTTCATAGTGCTAGACGGTGAAGATGGAGTTGATCAGAAAAATCAGTCCATGGCAGCCATATATACACGTTGGAAGCCCTGTTACCAGAATGCAAGTAGCCTTGCCAGCCAACGTGCTTTGCTTCTGGTGCGGGAAGCACGGCATGCCAAGATGCTAAGCCCGGCACTGGAGAAGTTGAGAAGTTGATAATGAAGTCGCACTTATGAATTGGGCAGGTCACGTAATTGAGATGGAGGAAAATCGAGGCACAATGTTAATACCTGCCACATCGGGGTAATTCCAAGCTTTGCCAAGTCCAGCCAAATACTGCCAAGTCTAGATCAGACTCTGGTGTCTGAAATAAAAAGAGTGAGTAAAATCGGCTCGTGCCTGTTATCTTTTGAAGCGGGCAGATCCGTCTGAAAAGCGGGGTCAGTCATTCTTTTCATGTTGTGTTCATAGTGTCGGATTCTTTCACGTCGTCTGTTTCAACTCCACTTGACAGCTTTCAACCCAGTGAGTTGTTGATACTCACCCTCCCGAGTTTCAGATACTACTAAAGGGTTCTTGGCTAACAATACAGGTTCTATTTCTGAGTTGTCCTGAGATGTGAAAATCATCAGTAAGCCGAACCGGTCTTTACCTATCTCCCGGTAACCGATTCACATAAGCAGATGTCCCCGAACGACTGCCGCCGCCAATAATAACACCCATTTTTCTCAACTGCTCCGCAGTCCCAATCACACCACTACTCCGTACTCTACACCTCCACACTTCCAACTGCGCGGAACCTCTCCGGCGCATACCCATCCCTCGGCTCCACCCCTCCATACACCATATACCCCGCATCTCTCTCATCCCTATAATACGGACCATATATCTCTTCCGGCTCGGGCCAGCCCGCCCACAAGAACACACCACCCTGCCCATCAGCCAGCAATTGGTTACTCACAAAATGCCTGTTACCCTGACACAGATACCCCCCGCCGAAGTCATCTGACTTGTCCCAGGCGTAGCCTTGCGGACAGACGCCTGAACGCAGGAGTTGTGTGCGAGCCCAGATGTCTTGCTCTTGGAGGGCGGGTCCCGAGAGAGTGGACAGGCGAGTCTGCAGGCGAGCCATGTGTTGATCTGTGGGGCTGGTGAGGTTGTTCCTCACATGTGGTGGCGCACGTGAGGCTGGGGGGACTAGAGTTGCTGTCCTGCTTGCTGTAGGGGCGTCTCGATTTGGATCTGTGCTGTGATCTTGGGTTGAATCCGGGAAGAAGCTGGCTTGGGCTCTGATATCTCTATTATAGAGTGTTCTGGGGATCATGCCTTCGATGAACGTGCGGCTGTTGTCGCCTAGCGGGTGGGCCTCCGTTGGTAGGCGCAGGACGGTTTGTGGTCGTAAGGTTGTTGAGTAAGGACGGATGCTTGTTAAAGGGGGAGGGGGTATGCTTGGAAGCTGCGAGATGCTGGTGTGCATACGGGAACGTGAGCCAAGAACTTCACGTTGCTCTATCTTTCCTCCAGCAGCACGGTTCATTGTCGAAGACCCCGCTGCTTGAATATTTCGAGATCTGGACGGTTGAGGCAACTGATATGAAAAGGTAGGTTGGCGCGAAGCCTCGCTGTCTTTGCTAGGCCCGGGAGCCATAAATTCTTGATTTGGGCAGATTCTGGTTATTTTCATTTTGAATGTGAGGCGACCCCAACATGTGAACTTGTTTTGTACTTGCGTGGTGCTTGGGAATGTTTGTGCGCGTGAATAACCCAAGAGCTTTATGGGGCTGAGTAACTATTTGTTCATGTACTGAGAGCATGACTATTAGCATGCCGCGTGAAGCGGCAGTACGAGCAATGCGGCAAGAAAGTCGTGGCACTGCCAAAGTTGGTTCAGAGAACACGTCGGGGCTCACTAAGCATCTGCTTTAGTGCCGCGAGTCTTTCTTGCAACGCAACTGTTCTGTCTGATCGCTTCAAATGAGAAGCCTTGAGCAATCAGCGGGCAATGAACCCCACCAGCGACCGCCTCGCCTATACAGACGCTGCAACACTTACGGGCAGTTCGATATCCCGGAAACAATATATTGAAGTCAACATCGGTTCCGAAGCCCCTTCTATCTGCGAAGAGTGTAGGAGAGGTATGAATGGGTTTGAGAGGGTGCGTGAGTGTTCGCACAACGTTCACGAATCACCACCACTCACTTTCAGCAATCATCCAGCTTGGTAAATCGACCCAAAGCGTTCACAACGGGGATCAGCTTCCTGTACAGTCACTGATGTCTAAACGCTTTTCTCTTGCGAAGCAGTGGTCACGCCAGTCCTTGTTACACTTTTTTTTACCTTTTAGAAATTTGAAGGCGGAGGGGGGAGCCCCACGTCAGGATGAGGTCAGAATCCTGAATGAGTTGGCGCTGTCCTGCATATAGTATTTGCGTACGGGTTCACCATCGTAGCATGCGGAGACTGCAAAGAAAAGGCAAAAAGAGGAGCAACTTTGAACGCCGAATCCTAAAATTCGGGTCGCAAGGAAGTACTTAAATTTATAGAATCACGAGTCATTATTCTAAAAGGACTTTTTACTCACGTGCCATCCATTTGAACTGAGATAGCATTAGTATTTTCACTCCCATTTTTGCCAGCGCTAGTGTATACTTTCTCACCCCCGGATGTAAGGCAGATTTGGTAGTTTTAATAGGGTATATAGGCAAAAAATGCCAAATAGCATCCTTTTTTGCTGCTAGGCAAAATGATTAGCTCTAAAAATAGCAGTAGAGTAGGAGGGCAAATCTGATTAGTTCTAAAGAATAGTAGTAGTAGGAGCATCTTTATATAAATATTAAGGTTTTCTTATAAGGGTTCTAGATATTATTTTTAATAGAAAATCTATTACTATATCTATGAAATCATTATTTATAAGTTTGTAAGTATAACTTAATACTAGGAAAACTATACTAACTCTTAAGAATGCTAGAAACTAGATCGTAAAAGTATATAAAGCCTATAAAATAAACTATAAACCTTTATAACTAAACTATAAAACCTTATAAAACTATAAGTAAAACTATTATCTTAATAGCTAATATAATAGCTCTTAAGAACTAAATTATTAGAGCCCTAATAACCTCTTAAGGGAGGGGTCTTCTAGATTCCTCTTTAAGAGTTTATATAACCTCTCTAACCTCTCTTGCCTCTTTTATAACTATTATAACCTCTTCTATCTCCTCTATCTAGTATAATTCTAGTAGTTTATATATAGTATTTCCCTTAGTTAGGCTATTTGCAGTTTTTATAGCATCTTCTAAAAAAGCCTAGAAGGCGCTTATAGTAGCTAAAGACTTATATGTTTAAGCCGTTTTATTAATAAAGGATATATATATTTAAAGATATATTAATTTTATGACTTTAGATTATAATCATATTAGTATATAATAGATAGTCTTAGAGGATTTATATAAGCGTTATATGATTAGCATTAACTAGTATATTAAAGCCTAGTATAGCTAGGATTTATTGCTATATATTATTATAGTATTATACTTAGGTTAATTATTAACTTATTATTTATATAATTAACTTATAAGTTGCACTATCTCTTAGCCATTTACCTATAGAAGCTATAGCTAGCCTAGCTAGATTTATAAGGCATTAATAAATATAATAAAGGGGTTCTAGATAACTATACTATAATAAAGATTAGTCCTTATAGGTTGCAATTAGGAAGGTATATGAATGCATTTAGGAGAGGAGGAAGCTATATAGCTTAGTTTAAAGCTAGGATTATAACTACGAATTAGTTAAGCTATAGACCTTAATTGCTAGCAACCCTAAGATTAGTATATTAGTTTTAGTTATTATATAATAAAGGTTTAGAAATATAAATAGGTTTAGAAGAAGGGGACCTTAGTTGCTACCTTATTATAGGTTTTAAGTATTATTATCTTAGCTAGTAGTAATATTATATTTAGTATATTAGTTTTAGTCTTATATGATAGAGATTTGGAAGTATGAATAGGTTTAGAGTAGTAGTACCTTAGCTACTATAGCTTAAATTGCTTTAGCTAGATATACTTTAATTAGATACGCTTCTACTTAGAGCATTTTTACTATTTTAAGTTAAGCTAGGTCTATTGATTAGATTCTAGCTAGATGATATTATAGTAGCTATAATAAGGAGAGAACTTATAGTAAGAGGGTAGTATAAAGAAGGGATTATATATATAAGGAGAAGGTATTATAATATAATGTAATATAGTATTATAATATTATTAAAAAGTAGGAGGTAAGAGGGAGGAAGAGGTCTTTTATATAGTAATATAAGGTTTAAGAGAGAGATAGCTAACTTTACTATTCTAGGAGTAAATTATATATAAACTTAGAAACTTAAAAGTAAGGTATAATTAAATTTGCAAAATCAGGTATAAAGTATAAGTGAATTTGCAAAATCAGGTATAGATTTAGGTATAAAGTATAAGTAATAGTATGCATATAACTAAATGCTTATTAACTATATGCTTATTAGCGATTTACTTAGGTTGATTGATATTTTAAAGTATAAGGCTTTTAAATTCTATTTGATTTAGCTTATAAAGCTTATTTAGTTTCTTATTTAACTAGATAGATAATACTTTTGCCGTTTATAGTTTAAACTATCTTATATAATAGGATTTGCTTTAATAGATTATAAGTTAATCTCTAAATCGCTTCTTTTTCTTAATCTTATATAATCTTATATTTTGCGCAACTATCTATACTTTTTATATATCTACCTAAAGAAAAAACTTATTTGCTACTACCTTCTTCCCTTATATGATTACTTTCTTAAATACTTTATAATATTATGTCATTTTCTCGCCCTTATAAGGAGGAGCTACTTTCTTATTCTCTTAGCTTATAGTCTATACTATCTATAATTAAGGTTAATATTATAATAAAGGAGTATACCTATTACTATATTATATAACGGGAATTAGAGTTTAGGCAGTTTAGGAATAAGAAATTAAAAGCTTTTTATTAGCTATACTTATAATCCTAGAAGCGCAAACGGCTAGTATATAAGTATATCTAGATCTAACCTACTTAGCATTAGTAGTATAAGAACTCTTAGTATATAGTTAAAGAGATAAGAAGGGTAGAATAAGTAGTATAAGGGAAATAGGTATACTAATAATAAGCTTTTCTAAAATAGCTATCCCTAACTTAACTCTTTATATAAGACTCTTCTATAATCTTAAAGGATAATATAATAATGTTTTCTTTGCCTCTACCTTCTTAAAATACCTCTCCTTTATTATTTATATAGGGTAGTCTATTTCCTTCCCTTTCTTAGTTTAGTATACTAATACTAGATTCTCTTAAAGAAAGATAAGAGTCTCTTAACTTTAGTATACCTTTTATAATACCTATAAATATACTTCTACCTCTACTATTTGCTCTTAGGGTATCTCTTATAAAGGTAAAATTATAGGAGAAGGTTAGGGAGTTTTATGAGGTACTTAATAATAAGATAATAGAGTATTATCCTTATTATAAGAAGAGGTAGTTTATAATAAAACTATATCTATATAATAGAAATCTTTATAATAGGTATATTATAAATAGGAAGAAGTAGAAAGAGAGTAGTCTTAACTTATAAGGTCTTAAGAATAATATAGATATTAGAGTTATACTATAATATCTAAAGGATTTAACTAAGTTTAAGGAGTTAATTATTACTTAGGCCTATCTAGTAATCTAAATACATTATGAATAAGGATACTAGTACTATTATATAAGGCATATAATATGCATATTATAAGATGAAGTAAAGTAGTTCTCTAACTTACCTTATTAGGCAGACAAGTTAGATATTATATTACTTTATCTACTAGAATCCTAAGAAGGGGACGAGCTATATTATTACTAGTTTCATTCCTAATTCTAAGCATAATAGAGTTATATCAAGGAAGCTCTTATCTAGCTATAAGTAAACCATTTTAACTACTACTATATTATAATATCTAAGGAGAATTTAAGTTAGCTTCCTAAAAATAGCAATATTTCCTAGTATATTATTAACTTTAAAGAGAATCTAACAATAGAGAATAAGGAGTAGGTTTTATAATAAGGAAATGATTAGTCTATTAATAAGGTATAAGAATATAGACTTAAGGTTAGCGATAATAAGTATTATATAGACTATCCTATACTTTTAAGTTAAGAGTTTATAATCCTTAACCTAAATATATAATAAACTAAGTTAGAGATACTATAAGAGGATGCTTAATAATAAGAAGAGCCTATAGAAACTATAGATACTATAGGACTTGCTAAAGAGATACCTTAATGACCTTTATGTATTCCTATTAGCTAGGCCTCTACTCTAGTAATTCATTTAACTCTAATTAGCAAGTTAGGTAGCTAGTATTATCTATTTGCTATATGCTTCCTAATGCTCTTTTTATATAGTTAGGGGGATTTCTATGCCCCTTATGAATGATTAATATCTCTTAATACCTAAGTATGATACCTTTTATAGTTTTATAATAATTAGTTTAATATTTACCCTTAGTTTTAGTTTATAGTTTTTAATATGATTTAATAAGTAAAGATAAAGAAGGTTGCTAACTACTTTATTATTACAAATCTAGAGACTTATACTCTTAATACTAAGGAGTTAACTAAGAGCTTATAAAATAGAGGCTCTATACTTTATAAAGCTATTCAGGCTAGTAATCATCTTACTAGAACTTGTCCTTTCTAGTCTATAAAGCTAAATAGTCTTAAGGCGCAAGTCTAGGGCTTATATAATAAAGGTACTATCTTTTATACTTAGAGTTATACTAATTACTAATAGGATGATCTTTATTAGTATATGCCTAACTATGATAAGTATAAGACTATAATAGAGATTAACTATCTATAGATTGCTTAGTATAATATCTAGAAATATCTACATATTATTATAGCTTAGTTGGATATATAATTTTATTACTTCTTAGAGATTATAATAGATAAGCTTCTTAGTAGTATAAAGGATTATTAGTACTATTATAAGTAGTAGGCTTATAGTACTAGTTACGTCTATTATATTATCTAGACGAAGGATTCTCTAAAACTAGGTGTTTATATAAAAGTAGATTATATAGCATTTGCTAAGTATTAGAATACTTAGATCTTTGCATTTAACCCTAACTTAACTTATCTTACTAATTTATATTACCTATCTTCCTTTTCTCATCTCTAGGTAGTTAATTCTTAAGATTAGGTTACTACTATAATTAATTAGTTCTAATACTATAGTTATTATAAGCTAGAAGCTTGTTTATAAAAGAGATAAGGGACTAAGATTATAGAATATCAGTTCTTCTTCCTTTATGAGCATTAGGACTAGGTAAGCATTATATAATAGGTTAATAGTAAAAGCTTTATATTTACTTTAATTTAAAATAGTAACTACTTAAATTAGTACTCTCCTACTATAGCTTTAGGGTAGTAGGCAAATATAGATATCTAACTAATAGCTACTTATAGCGGTTTAGTATCATATATAGCAAAATATATTAGTAAGGCGGAGAAGAAGTTATAGTTATATTAGGAGATTTAGGATAATATATAAGCTTATCCTCTTTTTTTCTACTTCTTCTAGTTATACCTAGCTAACTTATAATAGGTTCTACTATATATTAATACTAACTTGCTAATAAAGTCCTTTATTTATAAACTCCTTAATCACCTATTAAAAGAGTAAGACTAGTTAGTATAAGAGGTCTCTTATATCCTTTTTTAGATCTCCTAGTAAGATTTAATACGTAATTATATAAACCTTCTTTACTACCTTAAAAAGGGCTAATAATAATATATTATAATCAAGTTGGATAAGTTATTTAAAGAGAAGCTATCTATATATAAATGATATAAAGGTCATATTAACTATCTAAAAGGAGAGGAATACTTATAATATATAACCTTAGTTTAGTAGTTATAAGAGTATAACTACCTAAAGACACTTAGGCTTTACCCTTATATGTTGCTATAAGTAATCTAATACTTCCTATTATATAATTCTTCTCTAACCTATAATAATTATAAGGATTACTATTATATTAAGCTAATGCTTGCTTATCCTTTTATAGAGGTTGAAGAGCTTCTTATTATAAACGGCTAGGACTATAATAGTTATATAGAGGCATATACATTATACTATAAGTAGTATAATGATTACTCTAATAACTTTTATAATAAGGTCCCTCTATAGCATATTAGTAAGGAGGATCTAGTTATAGATAATAATAACTATAATAAGATAGAAAGTATACTACTACTAGTTATACCTTATATAGAACTTGAGGCATATAGAGCTATTAATCCCTAGTAAGATAATAGTCTATAATAAGAAGACCCTAATAACTTAGGCGAGCAGGATTTAGATTATACCTATAATTAGAATCTATATTAGGGTTAGTATCTATAAATAGATCCTAGATAGTAAGATACTATAAAGCGCAATTTCCTAGCTAATTATATCCTTTTAGATATTATAAACCCTAAGGATCTTATATTAAATATCAAGTAGTAAAAGGTATATAATATACTTATTAATTATTATATTACAACGCTTGCTAGTAATAACCTTATAGCATTATAACTAAACCTTAATAGAGTTGCTAGGACTAGGAAGATATATATTCTTTTATAGGCAAGTGTATAAATAGCTACTTTAGCTTTTAAGGCTAGACATATTAATCCTATTATACATCTATAAAAAATTTTCCTGTCAGCCGAAAATGATATTGCTAATAGTACTAGCTAGCTGCCATTTGTATTAGGCTAGTAGATTATCTATCGCTCTAATAATTATTATCTAGTAGTACTTAAATGAACCGGTTGGCTGCTCAATTATTATAAGTCAACTAGTTTATATCCCAATCCATATTACTATTAACATATCAACTAGTTTATATCCTAATCTATATTGCCATTAATATATCAACTAGTTTATATCCCAATCTATATTACTATTAATATATTAACTAGTTTATATCCTAATCTATATTACTATTAATATATCAACTAGTTTATATCCTAATCCATATTACTATTAATATGTTAACCAGTTTATATCCCAATCTATATCGCTATTAATATGTCAACTAGTTTATATCCTAATCTATATTGCTATTGACATATCAACTAGTTTATATCCTAATCTATATTACTATTAATATGTCAACTAGTTTATATCCTAATCTATA